>CAUYQU010057553.1:0-35736 GCA_963574635.1 Cheracebus regulus
GATAGCATGGGGAGAAATGCCAGATATAGGTGAAGGGGAGGAAGGCAACAAATTACACTGCCACGTGTGTACCTATGCAACAATATTGTATGTTCTTCACATGTACCCCAAAACCTAAAATGCAATAAAAAAAAAAAAAGCATAAATTTCTAGGCCTACTTGAATAAGTTATTTATTCATTCCCTTGTCTCAGACACTGACGGGGCTATCTAAGAAGGCAGGCAGTGCACTAATTGTTTCTGCAAATGGATATTTTTCAGTAATAATAGCTACAGGGTTCTTTTTTTTTTAAATGAAAACAAACTAGAGCAAGCTACATTGAAGGGTCATTTGACTATGTCTATTCAAATTTAAAATGGTCTTACCCTCTGATTAGCTATTTCATTTCTCAACATTTACCTACAGAAATATACACACATGTGTGGAAAGGCTCAAGCAAGCATGGTGATATGACTTGGCTCTGTGTCCCCACCCAAATGTCATCTCAAATTGTAATCCCCATGTGTCAAGGGAGGGACCTAGAGGAGGTGATTGGGGTGGTTTCCCCCATCCTGTTCTCATGATAGTGAGTGAGTTCTCATGAGATATGATGGATTAAAAGTGTTTGGTAGTCTCTCTCCTCTCCCTCCTCCCTCCCTCTCTCTCTCTCTCTCACCACCACGTAAGACGTGCCTTGCTTCCCCTTGATTGTAAGTTTCCTGAGGCCTACTGGCCATGTGGAACTGTGAGTCAATTCAACCTTTTTTCTTTATAAACTACCTAGTCTCAGATAGCTCTTGAACTCCCAGGTCTACCTGAAGAAGTGATTATTCATTCTCCTGTCTCAGATCCTGACAGGGCTATCTAAGAAGGAAGGCAGCCCACTAATTGCTTATAGAAATGTGAAAATGGACTAACACCTAAATGCCCATCAGCGTGGTTGAATAAGCCATGATACCTCTATCCAAAAAAACACTAAGTAGCAGTTAATGAAAAGGTAGCATCATAAAAATCTACATGTCATGGGAGTGAGGGAAATAAATAAGTTGTAGAATAATATATTCAAGACAATATTTCTAACCACAGATAAATGTCATTTGACCTACACATAATGAGCCCTTGACTTTGCTTTTAATTTTTCTGAATTGGTGGCTAACATTTTAAATTGGAAAATTTTACAGTAAAATATCGATTTACTCTTTAAAAGAAGATTGACTTTTAAATCAAAACTGATAATTTACTGTGTATATAAACAAAAGTAGAAACAAAATCCATGACAACAGTAGCACAAATGCATGGGGGATATGAAGAATGGAACTATACTGTCAAGAGGTTCTTAGACTATACTTTTGATATATTTCAGGATAGGCTCTAATAATTTAGAGATTATTGTGAACTTTAGAGCACCCCTTAAAAATTACAACAAAGAGGTAAAACAAATAAGCCAATAATATAGATGAAATGGAATCATGAAATGGAATTAACCAAGAAAAGAAAAGACCAAAAAATGAAGAAAAGGAAACAAAAAATAGATGGAACAAAGAGAAAAGAAATAGCAAGGTGATCAATTTAAACCCAAATATTAAACATGTTAAATATAAATGGTGTAAGCACTGCAATTAAAAAGCAGAGAGTATCAGATTGAAAAAGAAAGCAAGACTCAGCTAATACATTCTATAAGAAATTCAATTTAAATATAAAGACATAGATAAGGTAAAACAAAAGACAAGATAAAATAAAATGATGAAAAATATATACCATGCAAGCACTCATTATGAGATAGCTAGAATGGCTATATTAATACAAAAAAGTAGATGTTAGAAAGAACGTAACCAAGGGCAAAAGAAGCATATTTAATAATGATAGATTTGAGTGACTTCCTCAGTAAGCCATAACAGTCCTAAATGTGTATGCATCTAATAATAACATTTCAAAATACACAAACCAAGAACTGATAGAATTTAAGGGAGAAATAAAAAATCAGTAATTATAGCTAGCTATTTGAACACTCTTCTCTCAGTAATTGACAGAACACGTAGACAAAAAGTAAGTAGATTGAGGATTTAAACAACACTATCAGCCAACTTGATCTAACATTTACAGCACACTGTATCCAACAACAGAATACACATTCAGTGCACATTCACCAGACTAAATTATGTTTTGGACCATAAAATGAGTCTCAATACATGTGAGAGAGTTCAAATCACACAAAGCATGATTTCAATCACAATGAAATTAAATTTTGAAATGGCATCTAAAAATTTTTAAAAGGCTAATTATAGATGTATTGGAGGGGTTGAGAGACTGCAGAAATAAATTTTCTTGCAGTCATTAAGTGTTGAATTGAGCTGTCTTCCTGACTTTTAAGGTGGAACAGAGCATGATTATCAAAAGTGAGACTGATTATCTCATTTTTTAACTCCTACAAGGCCACAGACCCTTTAAAGACTTCTCATCATCCAGGATCCAGAATTCCCTTGTCACAGAAACAAAGTAGTCAGTTGCTCATGAGGTGTGTTCTGAAATGTCCAGTGAAAAACTTCCACCTCCCAGTATCTTGCCTGTCATGGTGACTGCTGTTAAACCTATGGGGGGCATTTTGTTGAGGAATGTAATTGTAAAGTACTTAAACCCCAAAAGAGATGTGAACATCAGTAATGGACATATCTGAGTAAGCCACTTTGTCAGAGGAAAACAAGTCAGGCCATTAATATACCAATGCATTTTTACTGGAGATCACAAGAAAAAAATCAAAGTATATAGATTATGGTTCTATTGAAGTAGAAAAGGCCTGGATGGGATGCTTCTGCACATACCCTGAAGAATATCACAGTAGTGAGCATTAAAGAAAGAGGAAGATGACAGAAATCCAGATACAGTGCAGGAAAGAATCTGCAAACTCAGGGCAATTTATGATTTTCTTACGGCCACCTGTGTAATGGAAGGGCAAGATCACTAGTGCCAGAAAACTGGTTCTTGCCTCCACCGTAGGTGTTGTTGCAGATCTGATCAAAGTAAAGATTTCCTTCCTCACTTTTCTTTGCCTCTTTGGGGGAGCTGAATGACTGAGACATATCCTGGCAAGCACCCTATGAGAGACAAGGCCTTTCCTGTGAAATGTTCCATGATGTGGACCCAATGGCTCCAGAGGGAATATTTTCCTAAAGGGTACTGGCTGGAAGATTTATGCCTTTGTTTTCCAGGGTATGAGTAGTTGTCCTTGCTCTACACCAGCCGTACTCTTAACCATAGATTATCTATTGAATTTGTGGTGGCAATGCAAGCCTCTTGCTTCCTGTCCCATGGGAAACCGAGTGATAACCCGACAGGGAAGACAATCGGTCACCATGTGGTGTGATCTGAGGAGCTCTTCCTTCAAGGCCACTTTCTTTCTCCAAACCTCTCTTTTTAGGGTGCCAGCCTCATTTATTTGGCCGAGGCTTGTAAATTATATTCTTCTGCAGGACAAGAAGCCTTAATCATCTTTGAACTCCAATAAAGAAGGATGGAACAATTCTTGATTTAGGGCTTCTCATATGCAGGTGGGATTTATCAGTATTTGTTGGATTACATTGCATTTTACTCTGTTGGAATGCAGTCTCTTGAAGGAGTGTAGCATTAAACCTAATCAGTCATATGTATGTTACAGTAACTATGAAAAATTCTCTCCCAAAAGAATTATGATGAGAAGGAAAAAATAGAGATAGTAGATAACATTTTGAAGAACACACACAAGGTGCAACAGAGCGTTAGAACTTATTCTTCTTATCAATGCTTTTATACTATTGATGGGAGTATAAATTAGTTCCACCATTGTGGAAAACAGTGTAGCAATTCCTCAAAGACCTAGAGGCAGAAATACCATTTGACTCAGCAATACTGTTACTGAGCATATACCCAAAGGAATATAAGCCATTCTATTATAAAGATACATGCACACGAATGTTCATTGCAGCACCTTTCACAATAGCAAAGACATGGAATCAACCTAAATGCCCATCAATGATAGACCGGATAAAGAAAATGTGATACATATACACCAAGGAATACTATATGGCCATAGAAAGGAATGAGATCATGTCCTTTGCAGGGACATGGATGCAGCTGGAAGCCATTATCCTTGGCAAGTTAATGCAGGGAAAGAAAATCAAACACCACATGTTCCTACCTATAAGTGGGAGCTGAATGATGAGAACACATGGACACATGGGGAGGAACAACAGACACTGGAGCCTGTTGTTCGTGGGGACTTGTAGGGAGGGAAAGCATCAGGAAGAAGAGTTAATGGATGCTGAGCTTAAAACCTGGGTGATGGGATGATTTGTGCAGCAAACCACCATGGCACACATTTACCTGTGTAACAAACCTGCACATCCTGCACATGTACCCCTGAACTTAAAATAAATGTTGAAGAAATAAAAAAGATAACTTATTTATTCCTCCTATCTAGCTGTAATTTTGTATCCATTATCTAGCCTCTCCTTATCCCTCACTTTCCTCCTCTTTTCTCAGCTTCTATTACCACTATTCTAATCTCTACTTCTATGAGATCAGGTTATTTAGCTTCCAAATATGTGTAAGAACATGTGGTATCTGTCTTTCTGTGCCTGGCTCATTTCATTTAATACAATGTCCTTCCAGCTCATTCATGTTGCTGCAAATTACAATATTGCATTCTTTTTTATGGCTAAATAATATTTCATTATGTATATATACACCACATTTTAATCTAATCATCTGTTGAGGGACACAGGTTGATTCTGTATCTGGATTCTGTATCTGGATTCTGTAGTAGGAACCGTGCAGATATCTCTTTGACAACTGATTTCCTTTCCTTCAGATATCCACCCAGCAGTGGGATTGTTGTATCATATATGCTAGTTCTATTTTTAGTTTTTTTTTTTAGAAACTTCCATACTATTTCCCAAAATAGCTGTATTAATTTACATTCTCATCAACAGTATATCCATTTGCTTTTCTCCACATCCTTACCAGCATTTGTTATTACTTTTTTTTTGTATTTTTGATAATAGCCACTCTAACTGGGATGAGATAATATCTTACTGTGGCTTTTATTTGCATTTCCCTAATGATTAGTAATGTTGGGCATTTTCTCATATACTTGTTGGCCATTTGTATGTCTTCTTTTAAAAACTACCTGTTTAGAAACAAATTTTTCCATTTTTAAATCATTTTGTTTTTGCTGTTGAGTTGTTTGAATTTCTTATATATTCTGCATATTAATTCCTTGTTGGAGAAATCATTTGCAAATATTTTCTCCCATCCTGTGGGTTGTTTCTTCACTCTGTTGTTTGTTTCTTTTGCTTTTTAAGAAGTGTTTTCATTAAATATAATCTCATTTATCTATTTTTCCTTTTGTTGCCTATGCTTTTCAGGTTTTATCTGTAAAATCGTTGCCCAGTCCAATGTCCTAAAGCATTTTCCCTATATTTTCTTCTAGTACTTTCATGGTTTCAGGACTATCATCCATTTGGAATTACAATAAATTACAATTACAATAAAAATTATAAAACTGATAAAAGAAATTAAAGAAGACATACACACAAAACTGTTTGAACTGACAGTTGGAAAACAAAAAGTTGGAGTTAGCAAGAATGGAAGAAGGACTAGATCATATTGGGGCATAATTAGGATGAGGAAGATTGGTTAGGATACTTTCAGTATTCCAGGCAAAGGTGGTGGAGTAGACTAGTATGAAAGTGGGGGAAACATTAATAAGTGATTGGATTGAGAGTGTTCCAAATATTTCACTTACTCCCCTATTTTCCCAAATGTTTTTGCATTACCTTAGAGCCAGCTGACTATTTCTGGCCAATGAGTAGGCTGATACATGTCACTTGCCAGAATACGGCAGCTAGAAGTTGTGTCTCCTTTGTTTCTCTCCTCCCCTTACACAGCAGTCTTGGACATGATGCATGCCAGAAGATGAATGAGGGTCTCCTGACCCATGTTGAGCAACTTTTTCTTATGCTGAACTCTGAGATATGGTGTTTATTTTGGTGTCTAACATTGTTTACCCTGAGAAACACAATACATATTTTGGAGGTGAATTCAATAGGACTTGCTAGGGGGATGAAAGAAAGAGAAGACTCCTCCAAAACGACTCCACACTTTTTTTGCTAGATCATGAGGGTGCATTAGATGTTGTTATGCAGATGGAGAACATTAAGAAGGAACATCAGCCTTGAAACCAAAAGTTTGAATTTGGGCATGTTAAGTTTTCATTGCTCATTAAACATCCAAAAGATCCTGCTAAGCAGGTGATTGAACACATAGTTTGGAGTTCAGAGGAGGTTCATGGTTGTCAATACAGACTTGGCAGTCATCATCATTCAGATTAGGATTCAAGACCAAGGGACTAAATAAGATTATCCAGGAAATTAATGCAGGCAGAGAAGGGTATTATTAAATATAGTAAGGGAATAGTATTCAACTCACTGTGGTCTCTGGTTTATTGGAGGGGCAATACAGCCAATCAAACAGATAATGATTACCTGCCCCACCACACACGCCCTTTCTCTCCTGTCCCATACCTGGTCTCATTTTGATCTGGCTCCTAGAGGAAGAGTATATGGTGATGATGAGATGAAGAGATGAAGGTGGTGTCTAAAGAGTAACAGGAGGATGGAGTTGCTTCGCACAGGACCAGCCAATCGTGGATCTTCCTCAAGTTAGAAGAGTCTTTCACCCCAGCCTAAATAATCGCTGTTTTTGTAGTGTCTTCAAACCCAATACCCTCTTTACTATAGCAAACTCAGTCCCACGATGGACCTCTAATATAGGCTATAGGAGGATGATTTAAATTGAGGTGAGAAGACCTCTAAAACTGAAGATGATCTAAGTTTGGCTGTCCTGGGCATTTAACTGGCAAGGCTTCATTTGCTTTACTTTAAAAAGGGGAAAGAGGAAGGATGCCAGCAAAATAACAGAGTAAGAACTTGTAAAAATTTACCAGAATAACTAAAAATTAGCAAAATGGTCCTAATCAACCTTTTCAGAACTGTGGAAATAAACTAGCTGAAATGCAATAAGAATAGCAACAAGGTCTGTGGCATTTAATTTTCTTTAGTACCATCTTCCACTCGGCAACTCCACTCCTCAAAAAATGATATCCCACAGGTCCAGTGCAGTATGGCAGCCACTGGTAGGAGCAGAACAGAGCTAGAACTTTTTCAAAGAACTTTCTCCAATTCATTCCCAAAGAATTGTTATTATTTTACCTGTCTGGTGGTTCCTTAGAACATTCCACTTATGAGACTGACTCAGAGTTCACCAAGTATGTAAAAAGCCTTTTCCTGGCCAGGATAGAAAGACAGCACTGATTGAAACAACTATAGGCAAATGTTTTAACTTTGCAGCTGAATGAGTTGATGGTTAACAGTTAGGACAAAGAATAGACTAACCAGAAGCTTACACGGAAAAGCTGGGAAATGAAATGTCAATAGGGCTTTCAAAAGCTCTAACATACTCCTGAAAATCTAGAAGGTCATATGTATGCACAGGCTTCTCCACATGCATAGAGAAAATGTGAGAAGGCCTGCCAAGCTTTAACCCCTGACTGACCTTGAGACCCTATACAAGCAGGAAGTGAAGACTAAGGCAGAGCTGTAAAATGCCTGGCTGGGTATTGAAGATTGCCCTAAGACATACATACAGAGACCCTGGGCAAAGACTGGGATATTTGTTGGTATTTAGGTTTTGCTGCAACTGACAGAAAATCTAAATAAAATAAAGCAAACAATAGAAAACAGAACAAAGCAAACAACATAGTGACTTAAACAAGATAGTTCATTTCTCTCCAATGTAATGAAGGCCAGAGGTAAACACTTCAGAACTGGGATTACAGCTAAGGACATCAGATCCAGGATCCTTCCAGCTTTCCATATAACATATCTAGGGTAGCCAATGTCCTCTTAGCTTAAGATGGCTGCTAGACTTCAGCTATTATAGTGGCATTCCAAGGGCAGGATGGACTTGGGAGCAAATAAGAAAGGAACAAATGACACTCATTGCTATTTGTTCTTTTTTGAGATGAAGTCTCACTGTATCACCAAGTTGGAGTATAGTGGTGTGATCTCAGCTCACTGTAACCTTTGCCTCCCAGGTTCAAGTGATTCTCCTGCCTCAGCCTCCTGAGTAGCTGGGATTACAGGTGCATGCCACCACACCCAGCTAATTTTTGAATTTTTAGTAGACGTGGGGTTTCACCATGTTGGCAAGGGTAGTCTCAACCTTTTGACCTCGTGATCTGCCTGCCTCGGTCTCAGCTATCTTCTAAGGTTTCCCATAAGTGGCACTTACTTGTCAGTGAACAGAATTAACTCACATGACTACATCTAGCTGCAAGTGGGGATGAAAACTATAGGTTTTATTATAAGAGGCCTTATGCTCAGCTTACAGGTAGGGGCAATAGGAGGAAGGAAATAATGGATATTTGGTTAGGCAACTGACAGTCTCTCCCATTATATGATTGGATATCTGGTGGTAGAAGAGTAAAGACATACTGAGATTGACATCAAAGTTGGCATATGGCGAATACACAGACTGCACAAAAGGATGGCCATAGACTGGGTACAATAACAATGATTATCCAGAATCCAAAATAGAAACAAATCCTGAGCTAAAAGCAAAATCTTACACTCATGTTGCAAGAAGGCCTTATTTCAAGAACTTGTTAAAGACATCCTTTTACACTCTCTAGTCAGTGGTTTTTGAGTGAGGGAATTAAGGTATTCAGCAAAGTACTGTTTTTGCTTGATGACCTTTCCAGTCTTTCAAAACCTAAGAGTCCATCAAATAAAATAGAGAAAATTTAGTATAGTATGCTCTTGGAGATTAATAATACTTATAATATCTTGAAGGTTTAGGGACGTCCTGCAGTAAAGAAAAGTAAAAGCTAGTGCATACAGTTGTTTGACCAAATGTTTTTCACCATGTCATTAAATGCTGCTGATCATCAGAAAATGGTTTAGAAAAGTGTGCCAGAGAAGAGTCCCTATTTATCTATAGTAAAAGAAAGCCTTTTAAAAATGTACAACATTTCATGGACTGATACTTTTATTTATTAATAATAATATTATAAAAATAAATCACTAGAAAAATGAAAAAAAGCTTACAAAACATGGGCCAAATATTTTATTTTTAGAGTCAACAGTTATAAAATCAACCTGTCAAAATTCTGAAAAGGATTTCAACCATTTACTCTCAGAATGTTTCCAACAGTCTACTACAGAAAATTCTGTAGTTATTTCACTTTAGATAAGGGGTTCAGAGTTGATGGATGGACCACACATCATCAGTACTACCACCAAGCAGCATAACTCTCCTCCTGTGTCCTTCTTAAGGTAGACTATCTCATGCCTCACCTGCCCTTGCCTTGTAATGCATGTTTTGCTGCATTAGGACATAACCCAAAGGAAAACATTTGTAGAAAAATATGACATACGGGATTAGAGTTTACTCAAAGAAGCAAAGCAAGAAAAACCCAAGGTTGGCTTTTATAATTTATTTATTTCAATATAAGAGAAAGAATCTTCTCTGCCCTATTGGCCTTTTAACATTCCTTTTAATTGATGTTATATCCAGAGGTAACTGAGACCTCAAATGAAGAAGGGAAGCAAGCAGCTTTAGCATCCTCAGTGTCCATCTTGACATCCGGTGGGCTAGACTAGCTTCTATCTCTGCCCAGGTGTCGACCCTACCTTTCTGACATCTTCTCAGTTGCCTTTGATATCACCTGCTCATTCCTGCATATTTACCTCTGTGCAATTGGTCCACTGCTTACCTGACTTAGAATTCCTAGTGTGGTGGGCTCCCAGATTTTCAGGATACCCAGATCCCTGATGTTAGAAAGGAACTCCAGTTTCCACTACCTCTTTGGAATATAAAAGATTCAGCTTCATGCTCCTAGGAGAAAAAGAGTGTGAATGGTTGATCCTAAGAAAGGAGGGCATGGGGATGAAAAAACATCTAAATGTCAAGGTTGAGACACAGAAAAAGAAAATTTGTCAGCAGAGGAGTTATTCAGCATGGGACTCCTCCTGGTATCAGGGGAGGGTGATTTGGAGGAAAAGAGAGGTAAAAAATCAGTTTTTATCTTTTTTCCTATCAACAACTGACTTGGGTGGAGAACTGCTCTGAGATAGGATAAGTGATAAGGGTTTTGAGATCTAACTAGTTATTTCTAAAAATGAAGCATGGTAAGGTGGCTTTCTTGGTAGCAGAAGGAGGAGAGTGGTTTTCTTTATGGGAGAAACTCCAGGACAGCCTTCCAGAACCCCTTGCATTGACAGAGTCTCCTGTGTGACTGGGGCTGACTAACTGTCTCCCACCAGCCAACACAAGAGTTAACATAACACAGAGGGTAGGGAAAACAACAACAACAACAACAACAGCTATCTCTAGGCATCATCACTAAAACAAAAGAGTGGAAAATTCAGATGGAGGGGTCATATGATTGGAGGGAATAATTGTTCCCTCCTCTGGAAATGTTCTCCATATGGAGAGATGTCCGTTAGCAGAACACATCCGGTTTCTCTCCAACTCCTCATTCATTCCTCCCTGAGACAGGGAAACTGGCTTTTCTGGTTGTTGGGCTTAAGATGCAGAACTGAAGCTGGATGGCTCATCTCTTCCTTCTTCGGGATATGCTTGCAGTCTATGTCTTCAGCTGTTCTGAACCATGCAGCGAAGTCCCTACCCTGATGTGGTGGACTGCGATTGTCCTATCCTGTGTGTGCATAGGTGGAGGTGATTGCCCAGCTGGGAGTTCGCTGTTGGGAAGCCCACTGCTGCCACACTTCTAAGCCATGTTCCTTAACAACTTATCAATAACAATGAAAATGTTTTACCCTATAAATATAATTGTTAAAAGTCTTACTTTGTTCAGGATTCAGGCTGAGAAAAGAAGAGTGTTACATATTGACCCCCTCAATCCCCTAAGTAAGTAATTGTTATTTACATTGCCTCTGTGGAGGCAAGGTCTATGATACGGTCATCAAATAATTTAATTAATCAATGTTTATGAAGGTAGTTCTAAATTATGATGCAATAAATTGATGTAAACAGTAATACTGATGATGATGATGATAGCTACCAACTGAAATATGAACTTCTCACCTTGGTCCTTGCCATCAATTCCTTCATTCCTCTCCTCTCCTCCATAACTCTACACCAGCCAACGTCACATCAGGTAGACGGCGAATGCCATTAAAATGAAGTAGCTAAAACTTGAGTATCTCTGCAGTGTTCAAATGCTCTTTAATTTTCAATTCTAGGAAATGCAGTAGGTAGTTCCTGGAAAAAGCATACTGATAACATTTACCAACAACAATTGGGCTGTGAAAATGGTGAAATTATTTCTAACAATTTGGGTTTTTAGGAAAGTGATAAATGGAAAGCCGCTGGAGTACTCGAGCTCCTGAGTCACCAAACATTCTTGCTCTGACAATCAGAAGCAAAACAAATGCTTCCATGTCTTAAACATTTCCTGATATGACAAATATTTCCTTTTATTTAGAAGAAGAAATAGTTTGAATTGTGACATTGTGCTTAAATTAAATAGTGCTTGAGAGAGCAGACATTTTGTTTAGAAATGTTTTAAAGCAACGGGATAGATAGACCTTTAATGCCTATACTTCTCAACCTTTAAAATAGTGGGGAGAAAAAGAAGTAAAGATAACATTTCCTTCCTCACAAGGTTGTTTTGAAAATTAATGAATTAGTGCTTATTAAGTGCTTGGCTGAAAGGCGATGTGAAAAATGTCAAATGTCATCTTTATTACTGTAGTTCAATGTTCATCTGCCACTAATAAAAGCCTGAGCCCCAGGCACAGTCTTTTGTACTCTTGTCTTTGGAGAGAATCGCCCACGTGTTTCCTTTATCCTGGTGATAAATCATAATTAATAATTCATCCATTATACTCCCACAGACGCATGGCCAAGGATGCACCGCCCTGAGCGTTGGCAGCCTCCGCAGTGCTGTCTCGCTCTGCTGCCTGGTATTTGTCTGCAGTGCAGAGACACGTCCGTGGCAATGGCCCACAAGGCCCGCACAAGGGAACAACACTTGGCTGATTCAGATCCCTGACTTTGAAAGACTCCCTTGGTACCTTGCACGGGGATGGCCCCTATTAGTGGAATTTAGAGACTGAAGCGGGCAAGGAAGGGTGAGGGGATGGGTCAGACCACAGCCAAGAATGGGAGCTAAGGGGGTACATTTCCTGACTCAGCCTGTCTGGCTTACAGTGGACTTTTTTGGTGTACCTGAGTTGTCAGCAAGTTCCTGTTGGGCTCTGCCTATTCCACATGCCTGTCACTCAGTAGAAACTCATAAGCAAATCTCAAACTGGAGATGCTGCAGAATGGTCAGAACATTTTAAGATACCACTACCCTCCTCCTTGAATTTACAAAGTATAGGAAACTGAAGAGAATCATCATGTTCTTTGGTTGTCACTATGACTCTACAGCTACTCCATCTTGTCTTTGCTTTGGCCATAAGCAAATGTCTGTGATTAGACCAGGATTCACAACTGGATGTGCAGAGACAACCTGAAACGGGAGCCAGTTATGAACTAAAGAAACCATTCATTAATCCAGGAACTAAACAGGCAGCACAGGAGTGACCGACCTAATCTGCCTGCTGACAGCTGCCAGACTTTGGTCACTGGTCACACCTCTCTGGGGAGACAACAGGGTAAGCTTCCATCCCAAGGTTCTTTCCTTCTGGGGTCCATGTCATGAATTGGTAATCACCATTAAGTATTCCTTGATGACCATTTAGAGGCAGAATAATGGGCTGGATGGGCTGACTGAATTAGAAAGTGCTACTTCAGACCACATTCAGAGGACATTAAGTTGTATGGGACATGAAAGACAATTCAATAACCTCCTCATTTTAGAGATGAGAAAATAAAGGCCCAGGGAATGGCATACCCAGAATCTCATGTTTGCTAGTGCCAAGGCCAAGACTCTCAGCATGGAAGTCTCCCCAGTATCTGAGGAAAGACCTCATAATGATGCCCTCTGATTTTGCAACAAACTGTACTTTTTCCCTTGCCTAACACCGTCTCATTGTGCAAAGAACAGAGCAATATGAACTTTGTAGATTCCCTCACAACCCCCACCTCAACACTGCTTTTACAAAACTTCTCACTCTGCCTGTGTGTTGTCTATGTGGCTGCCTACCTTTGCTAGGCGTTGAGCCCAGGTCTTGCACACAGCAGGCACTTAATAGCATTTTATTTACTTGAATGGCATCGGTCACAATATATGGAAAGAAATCAGAAAAGCCAAGTGGTGCTACATGGGCACAGTTTGAAACACTTCCTTACAGGGAAAATCAGAAATGTCAAGGAAAATCTAGTTAAACTCTGCTAAGTCTCAAGGGATGAGTTTAAGAGGCAACATTTTGGAAGCTATAATATGACTGAATGATGAAAGTTTGTAGCATTGCATTGTATTTCTACTTTCAGTAATTTTATATGTGGCTTATTTTGAGCTCAGACCACATTTATTGTATTTTAGGTCAATTTGAGAAAAATTTTCTCAAATCAAGATCAACCATATTTGCAACATGAAATGAAGTCATCCTCTTCCTTGGCCACTATTACACAAATGTGAAAATATACAGATCTCAGAGCTTACTGCCCTGTTTCTGCATAACAATCAGCCATGGGGAATGTGGGTGAGGCTGAGGGATATACCAACACCCCTCACAATGGGTGTGGGGACTTGGAGGTCAGGGTTGCAGTAAAACGTGGTGTTCTATCACACAGGCCTGGAGCAAGACCAGAATCAAACTCACTTTTGCCAGTTCTAGACCTATGACCTTGGAAAAATTGCTGAACAACTGAAAAGCCCAATTTTATATCTCATGGGCTTATTCTAAAAATAAATTAAAATCCTGGTCTATACCTGGCATATAGTAAATACCCAGTGATGGGTGTTATACTGGTGGTAGCTTTTAATGATGGAAGAAGGGTCAAGTTTTCTCTTCTTTCTCACTGCTCTACCTATATCCCATCCTAGTGTGCTTTTGCTCATCTGCACACCCTACCTAGTCAAAACTCACTCACTCTTGGAATCCGCGTTGGCATAGTGTAGTAGGTACGAGTCTCAGCTGTACAGCAAACCACCAGTGTTTACTATGAGGCCTTAGGCAATTCACTGAACTTATGTGTGCCTCAGTTTCCTTAACTAAAGATAGGTAGGATAGGAAAATCCACTTCACACTATTACATAAGGATCAGATTAATCAGCACACGTAAAACTTTGGGGTGTGCTTGACACAGAGTAGTCTTCCTCTCTATCCAAGTAAATGTTAGCTAATTCTCATTTTCTCTCATTTTCTGAAACACCAGAGAGTCTTCCTCCAAAGTGTGCTTCTCTTCTTTGCAGGACCTTGCTGTTAATCTCTGTGTGCTGAGGAGACCTATCCATGAGCCACGGCAAAGGTTGGGAAAGATGGAGAGAGTATGAAGGGTACAGTCCCAGACCCATGCAATACACAGAAGCCAGGGGTCAAGGCAGAGTCAGGATGCAGAACCACCAGACAACATCCAGAAGCCAAGAGAGGTTTCAGATAAACACTCAAGGAGACAAAAGCAGACACAACAGGCAGGACATCTGAAAACCTGGAGACTGAGGCATAGCCACCCAAGGAAGAAAGCATTTTTGAGCAAGTTCTATTTTTAGGGATTTTCCAGGGCAAGGTCCCAAAAAGCAGCTCTATAACCATGCAGAAGAGATGGAGATTATGCATTCATTTTTTTCTAATAAATATGTACTTGGAGCTTGCTATGAGCTAGGCACTGTTCTAGGGACAGGGCATTTAGCAGGGGTCAAGAAGGCAAAACTCCTTCCTCTCATGGAGTTTATATTCTAGTCAGTTTTTAAAATAAGATACTTTCACATGTCATACATTTACAACGGTAAACTTTGAATAAGGCTGAATTCTATAGAAGAAAGGCAGTGGGCTAATGTGTAATTTACCTGTGCCGCATACCTTCATCCCAGTCACGCAGTCAATGTATTCTGTCTCCCTCCAGACTCAGTAAATATTGTAATGGGACATTATTTTAGAGGTAATCCTGGATCTTCTCAAATTTGTATCTAAAATAAACAACTCACTTGCAAAGGTGAGTTTCTCCTTAGTAACAATTTTATCTTCACCAATCTCCAATCTCCTTCCACTGGGGGATGAGTTTGGAGGCAAGGTCATAGGTCTTCTGGCATAGCTTCTCACTGCTCTTGGCAGATTCTGAAAGATCAGAGAACCAGTAAATATATCTCAGGTGATAGAGATCATGCATTTAGCTTTGGAGAGGTTAAGGGCCTTACAGAGTTGTGGAGGTTTGAGGTACCTCGTCTCCCCATCCTGGGCATGAACTGCAGACGGATTCCAAAGCAGCTTTTCCCCATGGCTGATGCCTGTGCTGAGAGGCCTAAAGCCAGCCCATCTTCCCAGGTGCTGACCGAGCACTTTTCTGTCCAAGTTTGGTGCTGCCTTCTCAGCATGGTGATATCACTGCTGCCTCAGTCTGACCGCTGGCTCCCCAGAATCACAAAATGATAGCGTGATGCTGCTCTGTTTTTTTTTGTGGAGCTGGTGGAAATTTCTGTTGTTTCTCTGTTATTATGGGAACCACTTCCACAGATAAATATTTAGATAAGGATGAGGAATAAACCCCCTCAAAGATTGTGTGTTTTTTATTTAGTGTCGAAAGTCTTTAGTTACATAGTACAGAGTACAAGTTAGCCAGCAGTGGCCACGCCTCTCCAGAAGGAATGCTCTTTCTTTCCAACCATGTATGTTCCTTTACCAGCCTCCCTCCATTCCTAACTTCTCTTCTCCCTCTCTTCTCTTTCCCACTTATTTTCTCCTATTTTTCCTTTGTTCTTTGTCTCTTTACATTTCTCTCTCTTATTTGTCCTCTTGGCTCTCTCCGCTTCTTTCTTTTTCTTCTAGTCTGTCTCCCCTTCTCTCATTATAAAAGAGAGTATTCAGGCAACTAAATCTGTGTCTGGTTTTGGTCTGCTCTGGTCCTCGAGACCATGAGTGACAGAAGACTCTGTCCTTGGCCGCCCATCACACCATAGGCCTGTGGCCAAGCCCCACTTCCGGTGCTTGCTGGAGAGCTGCTGAGAAGTCCTCCTGGCCAGGGCACAGATGGTGGGTGATGGAGTCCGGATGCCGAGACTTAGGGCGGGTCAAAACAATGATCACTCGAGTGTAAACTGTGCTAATTGCTGGGGACAAAGGGAGAGCCAGGCCCCAGTGGAGTACATTAGGGTGGAGTACCAAAAGCAAGGGATGGCTTCTATTGTCACAGATTGATATCAAGGGTCCTGGTCTAAGCTTCTAGCCTGCCTTTGCTTTCATTCTCATTTCATCAATGTAGAGGATGAGCCGTTTTACCCCAGCAGGTAAAAGTTTATCTCAATCATTTATGGACCATTTCCCAATGGTGGAGATAATTTTCTTGCAAGACTTCACAATTAAAGCATAATAGACAGACAGGTAGACAATAGATATATAACACAGATACACACACATATGTAAATACAGAGAAATGAACAAACAGTTTACTATACATACACCTACTTATATATACATCTTATGGTAAAATTAGGCAGAAAAACAGAACAGTACAAGATAAATGTATAGCTTAGTGAATTATTATAAAGGAAACACTCCTGAATCTACCTAGATCAAGAAAGAGAGCCTTGGCAGCCACCTGAGCGGCTCCCCCCACACACCTCATTGTGGTCTCAGCACCTTTTCCTCCTCTAGCCCTTGCGTTTCTTTATGGCTTTATCACCCAAGTGTGCATTCCTATATGTTGTAGTTTAATCTTGCACATTTTAAAAAATACAATTTGTCTTTTGAATTCTCTTCGATCTGAAGTTCTCTTTGTCTCACTCTTTTTCTTGCAGTTTATCTGCTGATGAACGTGAGCACTGGACCTGCCATCTAGCTTTTGCTGAATGCTCCTTGGTCCTCTGTATTTCCTGCAAACTGGCAGCTAGAATGTGAACCTTGACCAGACTCGGATGTGATCCCTCTGGCAAGATTTTGGTGGTATGTTCTTTCACCAAAGCATTATGTTTGGTTATCACTCTTTTTTTGAGGGGGTGTCAATAGCCATTGATGCTCAATTCTTAGATTCATCAATTTATAGAGAGTTGGTGATGTCTTAATCTATTATCTCATTTTTCATCTAATAGCTGGAGTAATTGTGTAAGGAAACACTTTTCCTCATCCAATATTTTGTTACTCAGTAGTATAGATCATATAGGAAAGAGAGAATAAATGCTTGAATCAAGATAATGAATTGGTTTCCTAGCATTCTCTGAATGTGATCAATTGCAAATATTATTATACATCTGTGGATTTAGAAATATTTGATGGGTTTTAATTCATTGCAATCTTTTTCCTTATTAAATTTCAAATTGTCCCCTCCTTGGCAACTGAGAACCTTTTCAAGTCAGTTCCTGAGTCCTTTTCACATATCTCTAATAGTCTCTCTCATAATGTCTGGTACAGCAAGATATTTCAGACTCATCTTGCATATTTCCTTGAGAATCCCTGCTTTTGTTTGCTTATTTTAAAAGGAGAAACAGTATTTCAAAACCACAAGGGCATCAGAGATACTGATTGCTCCTGGGTTGTACATACAGAATATGTGCATATACATGTGTTATAGGTAAATAGATAATAGATAGCTATAATTTCCTATAAACACATATAATAAATTTATATATTCATATCGATATTTTCAGTTCAAACTCATAACTACATGGTATTTTCTCAACTTCTTCCAAATTACATATGTATCTCCTTCCATTCATGTTTATAATCCTGGTTCTCAAGGATACCAAGAATGATGGAATTAGAATGTCCTCTAATTATTTATTTGCTTACTACACATACAAGAGTCTCAGAATAATCGTATTATACTACCTCCACAGGTGATTATTACTCAAGGCAGATAAAAATTTTTATATATGTTGTTCTCAGTGTCCCACTTATTTTTTATTGTACTATATTTACATTGTCAAAGCATATATATATTTTCCATACTATGATCTTTTCTGCTGTAAGCTAACTTAATCTTTTTTCTATAAGTACATGTATATTTAATGATCACTACTAATTCTCCTGTCTATTTCTCTCTAGTCGTTTTGGTGACCTGAAGCTCATTCTCTAGTAACTTCCTTAAGAAGGGACCGTGGGAACAGAATTCTCTGATTCTTGATGTTGATAATAGTGTATTTGCACATTTATACTTAAAGGTTAGTTTATCAAAATAGACAACAATTTTCCTTCATTGAATAAAATGATCCTATTTTCTTCTGGTGTATAAGTCTGATAAAAAGTCTGGTGCCAAAATAATTTTTTAATCCCTCTCAGAAATACACTCTTTTTGCCTAGATGCCCATATAATTAAAAAAAAATCTTTAGTAATATTATTATTCAGACAACTAAACCTGTGCATGGTTTTGGTCTGCTCTAGTCCATCATTTTGATCATCATTCTGATAATCATTATGATCATCATTCTGTGTTAATATTCTCAGGTACATTATGGCTTCAAATGCTTTTATATATATATACATATATATGTATATATATATATAATTGTGTTTTAGGTTTTGAGGTACATGTGAAGAACATGCAGGATTGTTGCATATATACTTACATGGCAATGTGGCTTGCTGCCTTCCTCCCCACCACCTGTATCCGGCATTTCTCCCCATGTTATCCAAATGCTTTTTTATTTTAAAAATTTTCAAGAAAATATTTGTTCTTTTCTATTGCTTTTGTTTTCTTCTTCAGAAACACCTAGCATTGGTGGTTTGGGTCTTCTTTATCTATCTTTAATATTTATTACTTTCTCTCAAATACTTTTAGTCTCTTCATTTCTTTCTGATTTAACTTTTTACTTTATATTTCTTTTAAGCATCATTTGTTGTATTTATTTACTCTTGTGTATTTTCTAGTTCAGTCTTCATTTCTAAAATGATTTTTAAAAATTTACTTCTAATTTTTGTCACCTTTTCCCTGAGCTTTTCAAAGTCTAATTTATGTTGCTCTCTCATATCTTGTATCACATTAATGTCTCTTAGTTCATTTTGAAATATTATGTTATAATTTTGCAATTTTAAAACCATGTCTTTCTGGAATTGTCTGGGATGGGATCAAGACTTTTCCTTTATCAGGTGCTGGGATCTGAGGTCCTACAAGTTTCTGGAGTTCCTCTTTTGCTTACAGTTCTGCTGCCAGTTTTTTCAGGCTGGCGAGATGTTTTCTTAGTTTTCTAGTCTACCAGCCTTCTGCATCTCAGGAGATCTGACTCCGTTCTGATGACATGTTTCTAGCTTTCAGAGGACTAGTGCAGTACATTTGACGAAGGTCTGGTGCCTTAGGATTTCTCTCAATTAGCTCACCTTACTTCCAGTCTTTGGCAACTTCAACTTGCACTTGGTAATGGCCTTGAGAACCTTCTGGAGATTTCTCTCAATTCTCATGCTCTACCCTCAGCCTTTGGAGGCTGTCTGCATTATACTTGGTGGATGTCTGAAATAGCTAGGAGGAATCTCTCTCAACTCTTTCTTCTTATCTATAGCCTGCAGAGAATTACCCCAATGCACTTGGTAAAGGTTTATACAAAAGAGTTGGGGGGTAGGTAGACATTTTTTGTGGCTGGGGCTCCTTTACAGTCTCATCCCTCAATCCAGTCCATGGCCACTGAAAGTTTATTACAAGCTTAGCTGATTTCTCCTTACCCCGTCCATGGTACCTTCCTCTTTCTCCCAGTGCTCTGCCAGGGGTAAAATCAGCCATGGATCTCTTCTTTCCTAGGAAGTCCCCATCCTTTCTGGAAGTTAGTTCATTTGGATATTTTTGGATTTCACCTCTCTGATGCTGTCCTCAAATAGCTATGTTTTTCACCTTATGAGGCTTGTTCTCATTGTTAGGATGGGATCTCAGTCGCTTGTTACTTTCTGTGTCTGATGGGACACAGTCCCACATACAATCTTCTTGTCCGTCCTCTACAGTTCAGACTAAAAAATGACCATGTTCCACTATGGCTAAGGCAAGAGCCATAGTGAAACCAAAACACAGATTTTTGCATACAGTAAACATTCTAAGGTCTTTGCAGGGTGAAACAATTTACTTTATCAGCAAATACTTATGTGGGGATCATGCGGGGTCTCACGCATTCTTTATCTTCCCCAATATTCCCTTTCTTCCATAATGTCACTCCAATTAGTACTTGCAACCACACTGTCTTCTAAAAGATGGGATATGCTCCCTCTCCTGGGAAATCTTATGTAAAATGTGTGCTTTAGTGAATGAGATTTATAATTCACTCACCTGGACTCTGATGAGAACCGCCTAGGGATTGAGCCTGGCAATTGGCTAACAGGTTTGGTTCCATGAACTCACTCTGCCTAAAGCATACTTTGGCCTCTCTCAGAGTTCGTCCAGGTCATTGATCCTCCTATCTCCAGTGTCTTCCAGGAAGCTCTGCATAAATGCCTCAATCTAACATTTTTATTCTTCTCATATTTTCCCCTTAGTATTTCTGCACATTATTTCTGCATATTGGATTATAGGCAATAATAAAACATAAATTCATAGTATTCACTCCCCTGATGAATGTAATAATATATAAAGTCTTATGGCTTTATATATATATATATATATATATATATATATATATGTTGATGTACATACCAGTGCCTACCAGCTGATACCGGTCTTGCCTACAAGATTACAGAGAACAGAATTAGGTCTACTGTTTTGGATAAAGCAGGCATTGAAGACCAAGTTATTGACAGACCTAGCCCAAAGTTTCAACAACACAGTATCAACTGCAATCTAGCCCAGGAGGTAATTAGCAAATCATAGAATGTTATAATCCACCTCTCCAACAAAGGGACTCAGGTGAGTGATACCCAAATGTCCAGGTTAGCCTGTTTCAGGCAGCTGCTGTTAGGGGGAGACTGACTATAGCCAATAAAATTCCAGCCCCCAATTAGTGACTCCTCAATCACTCTGCCTTCTGGGAAGGAATGGCCAAATGCAAGCTATGGTTCAAGTCTACAGGGCAGCTAAGGTGTGAGGCAGGTGAACAAGAAAGAAACCGGCACACAGATAAAAAGTCACAAGAGTGATGGATTAGGTCTGAATCCCTGGATGTGCCAATGATGAGCTGTAGTATCTTCAGCAATTTAGCTAACCGTTCTCATTTTCAGTTTTCTCCACTATACAATGAGATCAATAATAGCTACCTTACTGGGCTTTGGGGATAGTAATGAAAACAATGAATAGGACATTTCCTGGTTTGTTATAAACACCCTTTCAATATTTTCTCCTCTTCATCTGAAATGATGGCACTTGGTGTTTGTTTGGCTTTGATCAGTCCAAGCTGATTGTGGGTTTCTGCAGACGGTATTACTATTACTCACTGTCGCCATCATTGTCCTTGATATTGTGGTTTTTATTACAGAATTTATAACACTTGGATGGAAAAGACAATTAATTAATCACCACAGAGTCTCTGGTATTGTTGACAAATAGCTTTTCCCACAGTTTAATTTGTAGGACTTGGGAAACAAGGTAGGATCAAAGAAGTGGCTTGAGAGTAATTTACATTTGCAACAGAAGGGGATGTTTGCAAGCCTGTGGTTGTAGGAGCAAGTTTCCCAGTTCACACAGATGTCTAAGATGGAGTTTCTCCAAACTCCCTAACAGTGTTGATGGTCTGGGGTCTCTTCCTGAGGAGGTAGCAGCTCAGGCAGCTTTCTCTCAGAACCACTCAAAGCACTGAAATGGAAAGCCTGCATAACAGCAAGCAAGTGAGGGTTCACATTAGTCTGCATTTGCACAGCTTGTTATGGTTGATGAATTAGACAAAAAACATGGAAGGAGAACAAAGCAATGCCATTCTGCATAAAGACATTCTTCAAGAGTGCTCATCTGCCAGACCCTGGCTTTAGAAGATATGCAGAGTCCTTGAAACACATGTTACCAGCTACATTTGGATAGAGAAAACAGCTAACACACTCACTATGCAACAACAACTTTGAGCCAGCCTCTTAATTGGTTCCCACTTCACCGCTGGGTCTTCAAAGGTTGTTTTTGTCTTGTTTTATTTCTCTTTTGACTACCTTTAACAATTTCATTCCCAAAAAGGAAGTAGAGAAGAGGGAAGAAACACTTATCTAATTGTGACTCTGCATCTTCCCCTTTGTGAGGTACTTTTCAAATGGGGCGTATGCTTATGTGCAGCAATACACAGTTTGAAATCTAGCAAGTTTGTGGAATACATAGCAAACCTGCCCTTTTAGTATAGCTAAGGCAATTGTGGGTCTTCTGGTTCCAGTCTTGTCTTCTTTTTTGAGTATGTAGTTCAGTGCTGCCTTTAATCTGCTTCTGTGTCTCAGCTTAATTTATATTGGGGCTGCTCTACATGGTTATTTCCTTGAGTAAAGCTACTTTCATAAATGCAAGGCAGTCTCATCACCCCTCTCTCATTCTGCATGTCTTAATGCTAGATTTTTGAGTACACAGGCCTCAACAAAGATAGGTGTATAGTTTTGGCTATTTTTGCTCCTACTGCTAACAAATAAATCCATGCAAAATCTTGAGAATCCCTTCCAAGTAGAGAAGTGTATCTGCTGTTTTGCCTGAAAATGCTTTTTTACCCTGCTTGATCTGGACGAAAGTTCTATAAACTTCCTTAACTTTAATGAGAAGTCTGAGAAATTCCTGAAAATATCGATCTCTGCTCAAAATCATTGTTTCCTACAACTTCACAGGTTGCTTTCTATTTTATATTCTATGTCATGCTCCAACCCAACCCCAGCCCTATAGGAATGGGTGCAGTTAAAACTGCATCCACTACTGCCTTACTGTGTCAGTTTATTTTTATTTTTATTTTTTTCTGATTATCAGCTTGGCTCTCATTATATGAATGTGCTTTGCTTATACATATTTTACCTCATTTAATAACTAAGCAAGTAATAACCTAAGCATCCTTACCATATCCCTACAACACAACTGTTAGTAGCTTTCTATAATTGATAAGAAAATTGATGGTCAGAAAGATTGAATGACTGAAATTTATACAGCCAGGAAGGGGTAGAACTAGACCACACATTTAGGGCAATCTTAATCTAAAGCTATGTTCTTTCTATCGAGTCTGGGGCCCTAAGCTGTGGTCACCATATGCTGGGTGACTCCCATAAAGTGAGATCAGGCACAGTTCTCAGTGCTGCTTTTGAGCAGTATACCGGTCCACATACCACAACACCCTCAGAGAGTTTTCAGTGTGTACCTCTGTTTCTTACCATGGCTATACAGTTTTGTTCTGTGGAGCACTGACTGCAACATATCTTTTAGGAGCAGCTAAACACAAGTAATAACATCAAGGCTTGTAATACTCAATTTCTCATTATATTTTTTATTCTTAGGCTATACTCCCATAGTCATGGAATATCAACACTGGAGAAGAACCTAGATATCAGCTTGATCTCAGTCCATTGTCTCGCAGATCAAAAAGATAGTACCAACAAGACCCAGACCACAACACTACCCAGTAGGCAGACAACCCCTGTCCCTGCAAGGATAGGGTTGGGAAGGTGAAGATGTGTCATCAAAGCCTTTGAAACCTGACAAAACCAAAAGACAATCCTGTGTGCAGGAAAGCTTCATGGTGACGCCTCACTAGGGATTGGCTTGGCTACAGATGCTTTGTGTTTAGAATTCCCACTGGGGAAGGTGCTATGTCTGCATTATCCAATGTCATTGTATAGGGTTTTATGAGTACTGTCATAAAGTAATTACTAAAATGTATTTTAGTAATTGATTGAGCTCAACACAAAGCCACCTCCTGTCTTTTAGGCACTTACTGAAACTTCCAGAGTATGGAGACCAATTGATTTAAAGTCATCAATAATCTTTAACTTCCTGTGCTATCCATGATGTCCATGTCATCATTCCTAAATAGGCAAAGTCTAATAATATGTATTTTTATTTATTTATTTATTTATTTTGAGACAGAGACTTGCTCTGTCACCCAGGCTGGAATGCAGTGGTGCTATCTCAGCTCACTGCACTCCACCTCCTCAGTTCAAGTGATTCTTGTGCCTCAGCCTCCTGCGTAGTGGGAATTACAGGGGTGCACCACCGTGCCTGCCTTATTTTTGTGTGTATTTTTAGTAAAGACAAGGTTTCGCCATGTTGGCCAGACTGCTCTTGAACTCCTGGCCTCAAGTGATCCACCTATCTTGGCCTCCCAAAGTGCTGGGATTACAGGCATGAGCCACCATGCCCAGTCTGTAAATTTTATATTGCCTTTTACACATTACAATAGGTTTTTGCATAAATCATTTTTCTTTATTTGGTACCATAACCCTGAAAATTAGGTAGAACATATATTGTTCCTTTCACCAATGAAAAATAGACACTCGAGGAGTTTACTAGACCAAAGTTACCACCTATTAATTAGCAGAATTGGGACTTCAAATGCAGGTCTTGTACGTCTATGTCTGCAACCTTTACATACTGGCATAAGGCCAGGTACTTTCTAATACGAGCTTGAACACAAATGCCTAACCCCTGGGCTTTGCCTAATAATCATAAACTTCTTCCCAAGGTCTCGGGGCTCCTGGCCTCAGAACTCTGACACAATTTTCTCATGTATCAGTGTCTTTGAACCTTATTCATTCAGTGGTTCCTTGTTAACTATCTGTCTCTATGTGGCACTGGGTACATGCTCACAGAAAGTACAGTGCAGGTGGGAGGACAGACAGCTAAATAATAACGAAGCAAGTGAAAACCTTCACAGAGGTGTGATGGGGCACCTCTCACAAGGAGATGAACTCAGAAAGGGTCCCCAGGCTGAGACTCGACTGAAGAGTATGGAGAGATATGTGCTGTGCCAGAAAAACAGCTTGCATGTGAAGCTTCATCCCCCTTCCTGGAATTGTAGTAAATGACCACCTTTCTCTAGGAAGTCTTCCTTCATCAACTCTACCCATTGTGCAAGCTATTGACACAGTTCTTGGCTCGGCAGGTACCATCACTCTATCCTCTCCTCTCCTTAAACCCCTCTCCCCACCTGAGCATATAGTATAATAATTAACTGTGGGCAATTGGCCACTATGTGTATGACCTAGAAGGACTCTAAACTAATTAACAAACAGAATGGGTTTTTTTTAAAGCTGCATATTCACACTCACTGAAGCTCTAGCTATTTCATTCACTGGAAAGCCTTTCTCAGTTCTTACCCTCTCTCTTCCTTTCATATGCCCCCTGTGCTATCTGGAAAGCTGTCTGCCTTCCCAACTAGTCTGGGTGCTCCTTGGAGGGCAGGAACCACACTGATCATCTTTGTATCTAATCTCTGCTCCTCCTCATCCCACTGCTTCTGATTTGCACCTGTCAAGTACTTATTAAATACACTTTAAGTTAAACTACTGAATGCAAGAATAGGAGGCAAAAATGAGAGCTTTTCCCAAGAAATGTCTCTAACTTGTCAGTGCCACAAAGCATTCCATGTCTCCCATTAAGTGGTTCTGCTCTGTTCATGATGGCATGCACCACAGGTGTCGGAAGGAATGTGGCTACCAGTCTGCAATGCCAGCTCCCTCCCGTATGATCAAGAGGACCTTAGGCACTTCTCTTTCATGGACTTCAGTTTTCTCATCCATAAAGAGTTGGTGCTGTCAAATGCCACCTCAAATACTCCTTCTCATGTCTCTTTATGATCTTCTAGGTTCCCAGATGAATTAACTAAATCATTGGCACCAACCCCACCCAGCCTAGTGGTGCCCTTGTCTCTTTTCTGAACCTGAACCCAAATGTGAGGTGCTCTCTTACACAAGAGAAACTTGGCCTTAGTGCAAAATGCTAATCTTTTCAGATGCTGAAGAAAAATGCTATTCATAATAGTAAATGAGCTTTTGATCACAGCTTTCTACTAAAGCTTTCGGTGTGGATATTAGTGAATCCAACTCAGCCCTCATCTTCCCTGGATTTTACTAGAAGGTGGGAGTGAGGTGGGGAGGAACAGGTAAGTCTGCACATGTTTATAAATATCTTTGTCGGGATTCTAGTTTGCACAAGTATGTGCTACTTTCTGCCACCCTAATTTGTGAAGTTCTTGTCCAAAGTGACTATTGTTTATTACTTTGGAATCCCACCTTGTAGCCTGACTCCAAATCAATATTGCAGTTTTGTCAAAAATCTTTGCATTGGAAGCAATAAAGTGTCTTACCTGAGGTCACAGGGAAAGAGAAAGAGTAAGTGGCCTGTAAAGACACAGGAGTGCAATTATAACAAACAATATATCTGAAAAATTGAAAAGACTGGTTTAGTTCCATTTACTATAAGGGTATGGAGGAGAGTACAGCAAAGCACAGGTTTTTCAGATCCAAATACTAACTTTCACTGGACCGGCATATATTTGACATTGTGGTCTTGACTAAGAGGAATTGAAAATTAGGTTAAATAATTAGTTAGAACCATCTTTAGTATTTTTCTGTCAATTATAGATGTTCCTTGTATTAGTTTGCTCAGGTTATCATAACAATATGCCACAGACTGGGTGGCAACAACAGAAATGTGTTTTTTCGCGATTCTACAGGCTAGAAGCTCAACACTTAGTGGTGGCAGGGTTCTCTGGAGGTCTCTCCCAGCTTGCAGAGGCTACTCCTCTGTGTCCTCACATGGCCTTTTCTCAGTCAGTGTGCACTCCTGGTTTTTCCTCCTCGTCTTATAAAGATACCTGTCCTAGTAGATTAGGGAACCCTATGACCTCATTTAACCTTAATAACCTCCTTAAAGGCTCTATCTTCAAATCTATGCACTTTGGGAACTAGGACTTCAACCTCTGAATTTTGGGGACATTATTTAGTCTACGATACTCTTCAAGCCCAGTTTTGTAATGAAAACCATGGAATTAAGAGAGCTAGTTTTAAAACCAAGTTGGAGTCAAGTCACCATTACTTATTCTAGAAACAGAATGCTGAAAGGATTCAATTTATCCATCAACCAGGAAGCCACTTGTATTCAGCCTTAGAAAGTAGTTTTATCTTTTTTTTTTTTCATTTTGCATTAGGTTGAATTTGAAAATTCACTTTCTGGTCTGGTTTCTCAAGCCCATCTTAATCTTCCCTCTTATCTGAATAGGCTTGTCTCCCACTGCCCCAAATATCCACTCGCTTTTAACCTGGCTGATTTACTTTCTGCCCTATAATCCAAACCATGCCTGATCATAAAACACAGCACACTTTTCTTATCTTGATTCAAACAAAGCCCGAACCAAAATAATACTCCTACTCACCAAAAATACTGTTTAACAACCAAAACATTTATTATAAAGTATACTAATCTTTGACTTCTTTTCAAATAATCCAAAGTAAAATTCTATCCAAAACAAAAATCTAAACACTATATTTTTCACATCACTCTCTTAACGCTTTATAGCTGCTTCCAAAAACACATAGACTCTATTTCCAACCCAAAAATTCTGTCCCTGCATCAGCCTATTGACGTTCTCCTCAATCTCTCTCCCATTCTTTTTCTCCAGCCTCTCATTCTCTCCTCTCTAATTTAAGTTGTCTTTTATCTTTCTGCCTTCCAGACTCTTCCCACATTAGCAATCCCTTCAAATTTTCTTCACCCAGTGCATATAAATTCCGAAAGTCATCCAGAAGTGTGAAATGCTTCTTAGTGGGAAGTCTGGAGAGGATGGAGATGAGGAAGGAAGTATTGGTATGTGAATATGTGAGGGGTCATGCATTCACATGCTTTGCAAACTCCCCATTACTCATGTTCATGCTTGCCTATAAGTTATTGCTTGTGCTAGGACCTGCATTAAGTGTTTTCCTGTTATGTTGCTAACTGATTGAGCCTAATGATCTTAACAACAACAACAAAAGCAACAAAAACATCTTGGCCATTTCAAGCCCTTTCTCAGAACTCTTATTGAAAAATGTAGTGATCAGCTGGAAGCTTTCATACCATTTATTGCAATATGTGTTAGAGATCTTGTATCCTTCACTAAACTTACATGTTTTCATAGCAAGATTCAGTGTTCGTAAGATCTCTATGATCTCTTCTGATTCTAGCATGTCATTCAGTGAAGATTTGTTGATTCATTATGTCTTGCCAAAGGTCCTATGTGTTTATTTCTGAAGCATAAACAGATTGATAATAGGATAGGTGACACAGAAGCAATTTCAGGAGTAGGAGGCCAGGCTGAGATCAACATCTTCCTCAAAGAAGATACTAATGGATGGTTAAGAGTCATTGTAACTGAAGTCCATGTAGTTCTGAGA
This sequence comes from Cheracebus regulus, assembly GCA_963574635.1. Classification (NCBI taxonomy): domain Eukaryota; kingdom Metazoa; phylum Chordata; class Mammalia; order Primates; family Pitheciidae; genus Cheracebus; species Cheracebus regulus. The sequence goes on from CAUYQU010057553.1 coordinate 28,360, forward strand.
GTGCTGCCGAAGGTTAGTCTCCAGTCTCTCTCTGGCCCTATAGATAAGTTACACTGATTATATCTGACTGTATTTAATTAGTTTAATAAAATATACAGAAAAGATGGGCTTTGAAAAATACATAGAAATTCAACAGGCAACGAGAAGGAGGGCATACTTCACAAACTAAGTTGTCTAGCGTAGCTGGAGGGTAAGGTACGGACTAGAAGTAGGAAAGCAGGGGGCAGTCAGGGTAGAAAGGTAATACGGCCAGGAGAACCAGAACCTGACTTTCTCTCCAGCCCTCCTTTTGACACCGGGGAAGAGGTAGACCTCAAAGAACCACCTGAGAAGACCCTGGAGTGGCACTTGTGGATCTTTGACAGGAAGTAAGTGTTGATCTCATGGCCAGGTCAAATTCTCATCTCTTCTCTTGCCATATAGAAGACAGTTAAGCAGACATTAATAGGTGAAATTTTCTCCAATAAAGCCACAGCTCCAATCAGTTGGCTTCATGAACTCTTTCTGTAGAAATTCTAAAAAACACCTTTAGAATTCCACATCAGTGCTGTGGGTTAATTTTGGAGATCCTAGGTGTACAGCTGTGAAGAAAGAACTTAAAACTCCGCCTTAATAGGGCTACAAATCTAAAGAAGATAAACATATCATAGACAAAAAAAAATACAGAAGATATCACATATATTGAGTTAGATGGTGGAAAATGCTATGGAGAAAAACAGAGCAGGGATGGGAAATTGGGAGTACTGGGATGAAGGTCAAACTGCAACTGCTGTGAAAGTGATCAGGATGGGAGACACTGAGAAAGGCATCTGTGCAAAGACCTTATGTTCCTTTTTGGGGGGAATGTATAGGTTATTTCCAACTCTTTCCTATTAAAGTTTCGTCTACATGTCTGTTTGTATGTCTGTTTGAGAGCCTCTGTGGGATTTACACCCAGAGTAAAATTGCTGGGCATTGAGTACCCAGAAACTTGACCAAATACTATACATTTTGTATCAAAAACAGCTGCACTGGCTTACCCTCCTACATGCAGAAGTGTGAGAGTTTCCATTTTTTTGGTACTTGCTATTATCTCAATTCCTGATTTATTTTCTTATTTTTGCCAATTTTGAAGATGTAAATCGATATCTCAAATTATTGTTTGATTTCATATTTTCCTGATTAATAATAAAGTTGTGATATTTTTCAGCTTTTACCTTCTATAAATTGCCTGTATATTTTCTTGACTTATTTTTCACTTGGGTCTTCCATCTGTTTCTTACATACCCTTCCTTATATTCTAGATTAGAATCAGTCATGTGTTTTGCAATATACTTGCTTGCCTGGTTAAGTGTTAAATTAGTGTAGAAGGCTTTGCAGAACAAAATATTTCATTTTTGTGTGGTCAGATCCAAAAGAGTTTTTTTCCTTTATGCTATATTCTTTTGTATTTTGCTGAACAAGCCTTTATCCAATGCAAGAACACAGAGATAGTTTCCAAATTTTCTTCTAATAGTTTTATGGTTTTACTTTGCTATTGATTTGTGAGCTCTCTTCCATGATAAACCAGGTTCCTTTATATATACGAGTTCTGCTTCTGAATACTCTGTTCTGTTTAATTGATATGCCTGTGTTCTTGTACTAGCATTGTGTTGGTTTTGTCTTTGTAACATGTTGTACTAACTGATAGCTAAAAAGAGCATCCTATTTTTGTTCTTTTTCCAAACTCATGAGTCTTTCAAAGACCTTTATTATTCTACATAAATTTTAGTGTTACTTTATCTTATTCAACTAGGATTTACATTAAAATGGTGTAAACTTTATATATTGTTGTGGGAAGAATTGGAATTATTATGTGTTTTCTCATCGTGAATTCAGTGCAGTTCTCTATTTAGTTGTTCTCTTATATCTGATCAGTTATATCGTCATTTCTCTCCATATAGGTCTTCTGTATTTTTTAAGTTAATTTCTAGTTGCTTTAAAATTATTAATTCCAATTGTCAATGATATTTGCATTTTTAGATTCTCTGTGAGTTTATTATCTTGAAAATGTGACTTTCAAAGACATTTTCTGGTTGACTATTGCTATTATAGTAGTTTGTAGATTTTCCTGGGCCATGTAAATTATCATTTCATCTATTATGATTTTTCTCTTTCCTTCCAATTCTTATGCCTCATTTCTTTTTCTTGTCACTCATCTGTTGATCAGGACTGCTAGTACTCTGCTGAATGAACAGTTGCAATAATAAACACGTCTTTATCGTCTTCTTGTCTGTAAAATGAGTGCTTCTAAAATGTCTCTAACAAGTAAAAAGAACAAGTCCAAAATGCTTATAAGGAATTTTAGAAATGTAATCTTAAAAAAGAAAGAAAAAAGGTTAGGTGATGAACAATGGGTTGAAGTTGTGGGTAGATACCACGGCTTGTAGGAAGCTATGGGCTTGCTCTCCTGTTGCTGGAAGGGATGTTGACAACAGTTAAGTAGGAGCTATGAACATACCAGGATTCCGCAGTTTCTCCTGGTGTTTATATCAGAAGAATCAAAAGAGCATCGAACAGGCAGTTTTCTGACAATAAGAGTCAGTGTTAATTCATTGCTGTGTCTGTCTGTTATTTAAAATCTTCTGTGCCTTACATTTTGGGAATATTTCTAGAAAATGGATACTTTTAACAGTACTTTGAGCAAATAAGTGACATAATCAAAGTAATCAAAGTGATAAAGAATGCCCTGGATTATTCCTCTCAATGGCTCCAAGTGCTGGAGGTCACTAAGTCTTGTGGATTTCTGAAGACTATTCAATTTCATCCCATTATCTCTGTCCATGTGGCCCCATTATCCCCAACCAAGACTATGGGACAAGCCTCCTGTCTTCTCTGGCTCCCTGCTTTCTCTTTTAGTGTGTCCTTCACCCTGTCACTAGAGTAACAGGCTGAAGGGCAATCTGATGCATTCCGGCCCACACCATGACTCAGTCTGGAATATTATATCTGTACAATGGAAGCACTGGCCCCTTAGATGCAGACCAGCTGCTGAGAAAATAGTGTCCACTGGAGTTAATTAATTAGCCCCCTGTCATGATCACCTCCTCATCACCATAACCATTCTTGCTGCCTTTGGATCCTGACTGTACCTTTTCTCTGGACTTGATCTCAGGCATCTGCTGTAGGATCCCTGGCATTGTCAGGTTTGACCTGTTCACCAACCTCACTCTGACACTCGATCCACTTACTCCATAATAGGATTTGGTGTTCACCCTCATCTGCCTCATGCTGCTCTTTCAGACTAGACCATGATCTCCTTCTGGCCTTCTTTTCATCCATGGCTAAACTACCATGGCATTCTCTGCTGGTAAACCTCTTGAAATTTCAATTGCATATAAGAAAAAGCCATTATTCCTCAGTGCAGCATACAAGACCACATTGTGCCTCACCAGCATGCCCCAGCCATGGACAGTACCCCACAGACACCCCATCAGCTGCCATCCCTCTCGCACTCTCCTGTCCCTTTGTCTGTCCTTGCTGTTCCCTCTCTGTTGAATGTAACTTTCTTCCTCTTTATTTTTTTAAGTTCCTATTTATCCTTAAAGAACCTGTTTAAAAGTCAGCTCATCTGAAAGTTCCCCCACTTGACCTGGGTAGTTACTGATTCCTTCCTTTATGCTCTTAACAGCTGGGTGTTTACATTTGTATAATTCTCACATTACATTTTTATTATTATTGGTTTTCAACTTTATCTGTTCAACTAGTATATGTACGTCTTAATTTTTCTTTTCCAAGAAATCATTTCAGTGACAGGGACGTAATACATGCTGAAAATAGTTTGTATAACATGAGCAATATTTAGGAAGATTGATTTGGTGGTGATATGCAGGACGGTTCATGATGAAAGACTGGATAGAGAGTCCCCAGAGGCAGTTGCTGTGCCCTGACCATGATCTAGATAGGACTGAAGCTGGGGCGAGGATGGAAACCATGGATGTGAGATCCAGGGGTGGAAGGACTATGGAAGATGGTGGATAGGAACAGTGAGAGAGGAGAAGCATTTAAAATGTCTCCAGAATGTTGAGCGTAGGTGCCTAGGGGAATGGCTGTCTAGCAACAAAAGCAGGGAAAGGAGAGGCAGTGACCTGGAAGGAAAGCCATTTTGGGTTTGAAGTTATCCAGGATATACAATGGCAAAGTCCCACAGGACTGTAAACAGGAGGCTCCTGTACTGGGAATGTGGATTTCACACCAACTGGGGAAATGCAGGCTGCAATAATTGACATTGTGGTGAGAGACAGGAGGTGTTAATATGGAAGAGAGAACAGAGAAAGGAAAAAACAGATTCTCTGGAAAACTCCTCTGCTGGGAAAGCAAAAGGAAGAAAATACAGACACAGAGAATGCAGGGGAGAAATGACGAGAAAGCAGGCATGAACCAGGAGAGTGTCTTGTTGCAGAAGCCAAGAGGGATGAATTGCAGAGAGTAAAAGGTCACTGGTATCAAATTCTGTGTAGAAAATGGGGCTGGAAAGAGGCTGCTGGACTTGGCCATGGAGGGCCTTGGTGACCTTCAGTGGCTCTTTCTGGGCAGAGGAGGGGGGCGGGGCACTGCCGGATGTGAGGGAGAGGGTGGGCAGGAGGAAGCAGAGGTGGCAGGTGCCGCCCCGTTCTCCAGGGAATTTGGCAGGGTGAGGAGGGAGGGGGCTGGTGGGGCTGTGATCCCAGTGCACAGGAGGGGGCTGGCACTCCCCTCACTGCACATCGGAACCCTTGCCAAGCCAGGTCAAGTCTAGTTGCATACGATATCTCCTTGTCTGTTTTCTATTACGGTGACCATCACCTCTTGCCTTGACTCCAGAGCAATCGCAGGCTTTTTCCCTTCCATTTCTCTTCACTCTATTGCTTCCTTCGTTCTGAGAAAAAAAGTCTTCTCCAAGAACTTTTCTGATCCTCTCTCCCGTGGTCAGACACAAAATCAAGCCTAAAGACTCGCCCAACTGCAATAGATTCTCCATGCATGAGTCCCCATCTTAGGCTTCAACTCCACTGGGCCGTCCCCTACCTAGGCATGCCCCTCAATTCCCACCCCTTCCCTCTCTACCTGCCCTTCCCCTGGGGGAGCCATCCAGCTCCCTGTCTCAATTTCTGCTTGAACCATCCTCCAGAGTCACTTTCTTCTTGTTTGCTTTTGTTAATTTTTACATTTCCTTTTTTCTCTTCCTGCGCCTGAAACTGAACTTCAAGACATAGTGCTTTATCTCTTTTTCAGAATAGGTATTTCCATTTTGTGTTGGGGCATGTGACAGGAAAGGCTGCATCTTTTAGGCAGAAGGTGAGCCTGTATTTGTCCTACAGGCAAGCCAGAGCTCCCCAAGGCCATGTGTAAATGCCCTCTCCACCATGCAGACCTCCTGGATTTCCAACTTCTTGTTGCTTTAAAACACTTTATAACGTTTGGTTTATAAGAAGTAAACAGGACTTATTATATTCTCTGTCTATTTCTCTCTACATAGAAAATACACATACATATATATTGTTTATATCCACAGACACCCACTGCACACACATACATATACACACACAGCCTTCCTATTGCTCTATGAGCTATTTGAGGGTGGTCTTTTGCCTTACCTATTTTGTATCCTTTTAAGCCTACTACAGGTCTATGTCCTAGGCACTTAATAAACTTGAATTGAATTGCAATAAAAAAAATAGTCCTCCATTCCCAGACTCAGCTGAGAGGACATAGACAAGGGCAGGCACATGGAAAGATGGAGTTTTCCACTGCCCAAACAAAAAGGCTCCATAGTGGGTGGCAGACCCTTCCCCTCCCCTGAAATCAGACAGACACCCTATTGTCAGCACCCTTTAGGTCGGCTAGGAGCTGAGGGCAGCTGTCAGTGCCACATAGGCTGGCACTTGGTGATATTTAATTCAACATCTTATCACAGGTAGACTGCCTGGTATTGTTCTTTAATTGTTTCACGTGTGACTGTCTTTTCACTCGAACAAGATTCAACAGCAACAAACATTAACCGTGTCTCTACTCACTGTGTGCCAGGTGCTTCCACATAGTTATATTTAAAACTCACAAAGCCCTGCGTGGTGGGCTTGACTATTGTTACTATAGTTTTTCAGATGGGCAACTGAGTTTCAGAGTCTGGTGGAAGTTCATGTAACTGATAGAGGACAAAGCCAGAATTTGGACGAGAAGAGGAGAGCCCATTTGCACTTAGTTACAGGCTTTTTGAGGGCAGAGCAGCGCTTTCCCATCTTCCACCTTGCTGGGGCCAACCCTTCCTCCACATTGGGGTCAGGCTTAGCCCATAGATTATGATGCACCCTTGGAGTTAAGGGAAGGTGAATGTACCTTCCTTGCTGCCATGCACAGAGGATGGAAACCACCATCTCTGACTCCTGCTGGTGCTCCGTGCTCAGCTAAGCTCCTACAGTCCAAACAAACATCCCCTGCAGGTTCGGGAGCAGAGCTATAAATATGTGCCGCATTGTTCTCCTTGTCAGTGCCAAACAACATCAGCGCCCCTTCCCTAGGGCAGCTGATAAATAAATGAGAGATGCCACCGAAACGAAGCCAAGCCCTGCCTTAGGCTGTGCCTGGGTGATTCCAGCTGAATTGTTAAGAGGTGTGAATCTTTTAGCAGCCTTTATGATAGAAGGAACTAGAGACCATGACTAATCTCCACTGTCCACATAATACCCCAGTGCAGTGCCAGGGCCAGAGGGAGGAAGGTGCCCCAAACACAAGTTCCTTCAAGTAGTGTCTAGTGCCAGGCCTTGGTGAACGCTGGCACTGCTCAGTTCTCCTCCTTTCCCCTCCGTAGCACCACCTGTCATCCTCCCAACAACTTATGGAGCTGGGTCTATTTTTATTAAAAACATTTAAAAAATCCTCATGTCGTAGCAGAACTTTGTAATTTACAGGGAACTTCTGAGCAATCTAATGAGGCAGCCGAGAAGGGTATATATTACAAATCTCCTTTTCTAGACCAGTAAACCAAGGCTCAGAGAGAAGTAACTTGCCGAAGGGGACATACAGCAAGGAAGAAGCCCAACCTGGACCCAAATGCCTGTCTCCTGGCTCCAGGTCCAGGGCTCTTCCTGCTTTTTCATAACTGTCTCCCTTAGCAGGAGCTCCAGAATATATCAGTTAGGTGCATACTTCTCACCACAGTCCACCATGGGAGCAATGTTTGTTTCCTATCTTCTCAGGTGAATAGTGGTTGAAACTGGATAGTGTCCGAAATAAACATTACTCTTTTTTTTTTATTGCATTTTAGGTTTTGGGGTACATGTGAAGAACATACAATATTGTTGCATAGGTACACACGTGGCAGTGTAATTTGTTGCCTTCCTCCCCTTCACCTATATCTGGCATTTCTCCCCATGCTATCTC
>CAUYQU010057554.1:0-26056 GCA_963574635.1 Cheracebus regulus
TCCTTCCTGTCTCCATTGTTAAACACAATTATTGGCATAAAAGAGGTTTTTAATATCCATTTTTAGACTGTATTCTAGCCTGGGCAATAAAACAAGAATCCCATTCTCTCTCCCTCTTTCTCTTCCTCTTTCTTTCTCTCTTTCATACTTTTTATTCAAAAAAAAAAAGTGAGAAAACAAATGTGGAGGGCCTAATTACAAATATGAGGGTATAGTCTAATATAGTCTATTATGCTTGTGGCTATGTAAATTGGTACACCACTTTTGGAGAATAATTTAGCAGTACCTAATATAATATAAAATATGCGTATAGACTCAGCTGCTCAACTGCTAGATATATATGAAACCTGGAGACATTTTTCCACATCTACACCAGGAAACAATTATAAGGATAGTCATAGAAACATTGTTAATAATAGCAAAAAAAAAAAATGGAAATAGCCCAAATGTCCACAAAGAATATAGGAAATAAATTAAATTGGAGCATATTCATACAATGGAATATTATACAGCCATGGAAATTAATAAATAATGATACTGCCACCATCATAGTATAATCTGTAATTATACTATGTAATAATACTAAGTGAAAAAATAAGTCATAGAAGAATGAAAATAATCGGATTAATACATTTGTATAACAAAATTAGGCAAAGCCAAACCATGTAATTGAAAACAGTGGTGACCTCTGAAAGAAGAATGGGAGGTAACATCAAGAAGCCCATGCCCTGTGGTGGTTCAATATGGTGTTGTACTGCTCTATTTTTGAAACTCATAACTGATACATAGGAGTTCATTTTTCTAATTATTTAAGTTCTCTCTATATGGCATATATACTATTTTGTATCTAGAACACATTCCATAGATTTTTAAGAATACATAGGTAAATAAAAGGCATTACAGTAAACCAAGATAATTTTTTCATAATTAATTAATATCACTATTTTCTAGTAAACAGTCTTTTGTACAAAATAAATAGCTAAGTAGGTATTTCCTACAGCCCAATATAGGCATGACCTTATCAGAGACTGTTGTTATAGTTTCTGTTACAAATATTGTAGAATTAATCCACAGAAACAACTAAAATCAATTCATAAAACACTGGAAATCAGAAGGGCAAAGAGGTAAACATATCACCTTTGAATTTAAAATTAATTGATTTGGCCAAGAATGGTGGCTCATGCCTATAATCCCAGCATTTTGGGAGGCCGAGGTGGACAGATTGCTTGAGCTCAGGAATTCAAGACAAGTCTGGGCAACATGGCGAAACCCTATCTCTACAAAAACACAAAACTCAGTCAGGCGTGGTGGTACATGCCTGTATTCCCAGCTTCTTGGGAGGCTGAGGTGGGAGGATCACTTTAACCCAGGAGGTGGAGGTTGCAGTGAGCCAAATTACACCACTGACACCACTGTTCTACAGCCTGGGAGACAGAGTGAGACTCTGTTGTAGCAAATTTATTTGTAACACTCAAAACTTGGAAACAATCCAGATATTCTTCATCAGGTAAGTGGTTAAACAAATTGTAATACATCCGTACCAGATGTATCACAATACATCTGTCCAACAATAAAGAGGAATACTATCCAACAATAAAGAGGAACAAACTATTGATACATTCAACAACCTGGGTAAGTCTCCAGAGACTTATGCTGAGTGAAAAGGTTACGAACTATATGATTCCATTTATGGAACATTCTTGACTTGGCACAGTAATAGAAATGGAGAACAGAATAGTGGTTGCCGGAGATTAAGGAGAGAGTGACAGCAGAAGGGAGGTGCTATGGCTAATGGGCAACAGGAGGAATCCTTGTGGTGATGAAAATGTTTTCTATCTTGACTATGTCAATTTCAATATCCAGATTTGATATTGTACTATCAAGATGTTACCACTGTAAGAAATTTTTGGAAGATTTTCCATTGAGGGAAACTAATTTAAAAGATATATGGGATCTCTGTATTATCTTTTACAATTGCACGTAAATCTACAATTATCTCAAAGCAGAAAGCTTAATTATAAAAATTAATGAATACATCCAAACAATAATTCTGCTGCTACTATTTCATCAGATTCATGTCTTCACCCAGGAAAAATTGACTGAGAATTATTACAAATCAACATGAATAAATGAATGTTTTATGACTAGAAAAGTAAATACTACCGGCTATAGCTGCACTGAGGTGACAGCTTCCACTACACTGGCATGGCATTTGCATAAATAATGCAAAAGGGAACATTATTTTTCAAAGGAAATAGTGAACGCCAACGTTATGGCATTAAAGAAGTTCAGTTAAGTTCAACAACTTGATTGATTTCACTACAATTCTTTAGGTTTTATACATGAACTTTGATTTTTAAAAAAATCAGATTGTGCTTGTATTAAATATGTGCATATGGATAAATACAGCTGCATGTAACAATATAACTTGCCAGGTGTGTTGGCTCATGCCTGTAATCCCAGCACTTTAGGAGTCCAAGGCGGGTGGATCATTTGAGGTCAAGAGTTCAAGACAAGCCTGGCCAACATGACAAAACCCCGTTTCTACTAAAAATAAAAAAAATTAGCCGGGCATGGTGGTGCAGGCCTGTGATTCCAGCTACTCGGGAGGCTGAGGCACGAAAATCGCTTTGAACCCAGGAGGCAGAGGTTGCAGCGAGCCGAGACTGTACCACACACTTCAGCCTGGGCGACAGAGTGAGACTCCGTCTCAAAAAAAACGAAACAAAGCAAAACAATACAACTTGAGTTTCTCCAAATTCTTTTCTAAGTAAAAACATTTTAAAATAAAAACTCAGCACATCATTGTGTTTTCATTAAACATATGTTATCTGACAGTGCCTGACTTAAAGTCTGAGAAATGTTTGAAGAAAGTCTTGAAGACATTTATTGTGGTATACTTAGTTTCTGCTATCCAGGAAAAACTAGGAGAAAAAATGTATATTTCAGCAGGCTGTTTCTAATTTTTATAATTTTCTTAAATAAAAGCGAATCTATCAAATATCACACAGATATATATGTATAATTTTCACAATAAATTATATAATTATCATTTTTCTCCTGTAATTGTGTTTGATTAAAATTCTGATAATCTTGTGAACCAATGTAACCCTGAATATCACCTATGCCTGAAAACATAGAAAATATATAGAGAGATATATTTTATATGTCAGATCAAACCAGTCAAAATAGATAACATTTTAAAGAAGCTTCTAGAAATTGTAGAAGATTACCTTTGACTTAAAAAAGTTGGTTCTCTTTAGTCATTGTTTTTATTAATTCTGTTGATTCTTTTTAAATAAAATTTGGTCAAAAAATTATTACATTAATTGAGGATATGAACAGACATGGGATCCGTTTTAAGGTACCTGTGCTTTACAAATGAACTGATAAATAGATCCAGCTATTCTAAAAAAGTAACTTTCATGTTAAGAAACATTAGTCGTATGCAATAGCAATTCTTTCAAAGTCCAAATTTATGATTTAATGCAGGCATCTACAAGTTTCCATCTCATTCTAGCTAGCCATTTGTTTCATCACATTAACATGATTCTACAATTTTAAATAGAGAATAGAAGATGGGCTTTTTTGAATGCCTATATAACAAATATATACTTCTTATACAAAACCAGGTTCAGAATTGTATGCAATCATTTTTAAAAGGAATTTTTAAAACAATCTTTTTACTTTCATTAAGAGATCAAAATCAACTTAAATGTCCATCAACTGGAGATTGGTTAAATAAATTCTGCTGTAGCACAGAATTTTATTACTTAAAAATAATATGTTAGGAGACTTTAATGGCATAAAAGTGTTCAGAATGCATTGTTAAAAGTGTTATTATTAAGCATTATGTAGATTATAATCAAAGTTTTGAAAAAACACTCTAGAGATGCTAATAACAACCTTTTCTTTTCATTTCACTTGGTGGTCAAGGTGTTACAGAATGTCAGCATATTTTTTCCTCTTACTTTTTATGCCTCTCTGTGTTTTTGAAATTTTCCTCAATAAAAACTATTACTTTGTAATAAATAGATAACATATTTAAAAACTGACATTTTCTGTGGAAATTGGATAGTGATATTGGTAACTGAAACAGAATTAAGACAAGAGAGCCCAATGACTTGTCTGCAAGTACAGACCGCTAACATAAATTGACTATTGACTATATCACTACTGATTTAAAACCATTATTTATTTTATGTTCTCAGTATTTTCACTTTTAGGTTACATTTTCATGAGTCATTAAGTCAGACAAGCAGTACGGAATTTCTAATAGATGAAAACCATTCAGTGATCTTAAAGACTGTCTTTAAAAGACACTATAAATGTTTGGCTTTACTACAGTTTACAAGACAGTGCTTATTTACATTCTGACTGTTAAAGTGTGGTTATTTTCCTGATCTCTGAGGTGTGGAATCATTTATTCTTGGGAATATGTAATGCTAATCACCTGATCACAGGAAGAGACTCTAACAAATAACACTTGTTCTTGCTCAAGTGCTAAGTTGTATGCAATTTTTTAACAACATTAATAGCGCAAGCTTATATAATTGTCTGTGAATTCATCACCTTAACCTTCTAAACAGTCTTTAGGCTTCTCCAAAACAAATGATAAAACAACCTCAGCAACAGTACAACACACCTAAAAAAAAATGTAAGGAGATTTGACATAGAAATTATAGAAAATTATAAAGCATTGATCATTTGTTGAGAGAAAAGTTCATTATGAAACTAATTATTTTACATACTCCTAATATTTTCCAGAATGTATTTTATTTTAGAATGAAGTAATAATACTTTTGGAAGTTTTTCTTGAAATCTTACACTCAGCTTCAGAAAAATATGTACATATCCTACATATTTTTCTTTGTTTGGAGTTACTCTTGTAAACTGTTGCTAAATAACTTTCTTTTTCTTTGCAACTGGGTCTATTTGCATTAAACACCAATCAATTGATTAACTGTTATGCATAAGGTACACCATTATATGTTATGGATATACAGATTTATGTGAGACTCAGTTTTTTAATTAAATAATGAAGAAGCTAAATAGAAAGAGAGACACTATATGGAATAAAGATTACTAACAAAATGAATACGCCTGTGCTTTGTAACCCCCAAAATGTATGATTACATTGGGCATGCTACATTTCTAGTATCAATCCATTTGTTTTTAACAGTGCATGTCATTTCATTATATTCCTATCATTAATCTCATCCCACCAATTTTTATTTATATGATAGGAACTGGCTAAGCGACTCTAAAAATATGTTAATGGATCAATTTTAAGAGAGAGTGGGAGAGAGAGACAAAGACTGAGAGACTGACTTGTAATGCTAGGTCTCCAGCTGTTTGCATCTTCTATTCAATATATTAAGTCAGTAATACGAATACAATCACATCAGGAATTATTATACAATTTATCAGTAATGTGAATTGGTTGGGTTACTGAATAAGGAATAACAGTCAAAATCCAAAAAGGACTTGATGGGGAGACTCACAGGCCTAATAACTTATATTTCATAGGAATAAAATGTATTCTACATGTGGATCCTAAAACACAATGTTTCAAAAACTTGGTAAGAAAGATATGGCTTGGGATAAAAATAAAAATAAAAATAAATATTAGAAGTAGTAATAGTTGGGTTTGGATTTAATTGTGTATAAAGAATTTTTGGCAGCAATATGAAGCTATGAAAAATTGGAAAATATCAACATAGGCCACCTTTTTAGAAAAGAGAAGTAGGATGTGCAGAACATTGTGGATTAGAAGGTCAGACTGTACCTGTGCATTTGCTCTGAGGCACATACACAAACCAGAGTTTATACAGAGATGAATGGTTAAGAAAGTCAAAGAACCCAAAATCAGGTTTATTTAATTTTTAAAGTATTTTTAACATCTACTGCATGCCCAGTGTTGTGTTAAGTATTGGGAAATAAAAAACATGCTCTTGCTATAAAAAGGTTTATAGTCTAGTATCTAGGAGTGGAATAAAGAAAAAAATTATAATAGTTACATACAAGAACTTTCTACCTTCTAAAACTATCCAAAGACTACCTGATGGAAAAGTAATGCATTCTCCTTTACTAGAGGTTTTCGAACACAATATCCATGGGTATAGATCATCTGACTCGACTGTAAAGAAGGAGTTCAAGCAGCAGATGCCTTTTGTCTTCAAGCTTCTTTCATATTTTATCTCCTATCTGAATTCAGTAGAGGAAGAGACTAGGCTTGATAAAGAAATCTCACAGTGTCTGCGCTTCTACGTTGACAGTATTCACGCATATGGCAAGAAGGCAGAAGTGTACTATTAGGTCCACAATGTGAGCAGAGATGTTGGTCTGGGGATATGTAGAATAAGTATGATGGGGATGAAAGGCCCAGTATGACTAGAAGAAGGCATTTTTATTGGAGGGTAATAAGACATAAGGATGGCATGGTAGTTTGGGATCTAGAAGGGATCAAATTTTTTTTTTTTTTTTTTTGCAGTCTATGGGCAATGTCCCATACGGATCAGAGACTCAGTATAAGAAAAGTGAGCATTTTCAAGGGAGGATATTATCTTGCTCATTATAAATGGTTGGTTTTACAAAGAAGATAATGAAAGGAGGGAGGCTATGCAAGTATATGTATGGTCTAATTAGGAAATATTTTGATATTTGAACAACAGTAAAATAGTGAAATTATGAAACAAGGCTTGCACAAATGATTTCAACTTCATGAACAAGTTAAAATAATGTGTCATCGGAAAATGTGAAACTCTAGAAGAAATGCCACCTTTCAAAGGATTTTCTAGTGTTTATATCTCTGTTTTTGCTTTCTTTTTCTTTCTCCTTATTCTAGCACTCTGCTGAGAGCCAATGTCCTCCATCTAGGCATTCCTGTTTTTCAAAGTAGATACATACTTTAGAGCTATCTCTGAACATATGCAGCAGAATAAAATGTATCACAAATTTAATCAGTAATAATAGAGTAAATATTTCCTTAGCTGCTATTGTACAATGTAAGTGTTTTAGAGTAACTGTTTTACAAATTTATGCCACTCATCCATTAAGCCAATATGCAGAAATCCAATAAATTAAATGCAATACTTTACAGATTCACATTTGTGGTTCAGTACTAACATCTCATTCTGATAATGGTAAAAATCAGATTCTGTTTTCCTCAGTTTAAACTGACAGTAATTACTATGAGTGATCCCATTGTCTTTTACAGTTTACTCTTGACATTTTATTTCAGTTTTATTAAATGATGATTGACTATCAAATTATTCCCAAGATTACTCTAATTTATAATGAACAGATCATTTTTCATGGCTTCAAAAGGAAAATTAACCTAACAGAATTAATGAAAACGCTGGTCAATCTCCACGGTATTAATAAATGCATTCAAATGTCATAAATATCCTTTTATATTTTTTTCCTGAATAGCTGTATGGCAGTGGTAGTGGCGTGTGTGTGTGTGTGTGTGTGTGTGTGTGTGTGTGTGGGCGTGCATGTGTGTACGCCTGAGCACATGCAGCATTCATTTCTTTAATAGTTTAGTAGTCAAATGTCAATTTTCCTGTTTAGTTTTTGGGTTATATGATATGGGTTCTGGGGTTAGACAGACTTAGGTTCAATATGCCATCATTTCTCAATTGTAGCAATTTACTTTAACTTTTTCAAAGTCAGTTTCCTGAATTTGTAAAATTAGAACAATAAAAGATCATACCTCCGATGATCAGTTTTACATGTCAACGTGGTTAGGCTACAATCCCATTAATTCAACCAACACTACTGTAGGTGCTGCTGAGAAAATATTTTGTAGACCATATTAAAGTCCATAATTAATTTAAGTAAGGAAGATTAGCTTGGATAATCTGGGTGAGCAGGATTCAATCTGGTAAGAGGGCTTAAGAGCAGAGCTGAGGCTTTTCTGAAGAAGAAATTCCATCTGTAGACTGCAGCTTCAGTTTATACCTGAGAATTCCAGACTATATTTTCTGACAGCCTGCTGTACAGATTTCAGACTTGTCTTATCAGCCACCATAATTGTGTGGTACAATTCTTTGCAATAAATCTCTTAATATGTAGCTTCTACAAGTTCTGTTTCCCTGGTAGAGCTCTGACTGACATTCTGTCCCATAGCATTTTTTATGAGGATATAAACCAAGTGACTGGCACAAAGTGGTATTGCAAGTACTTAGTAAATGTTATTATAACAGAACAAAAATGTTAAATACTTTAAAGAATTATAAGTTGCTCGTAGAATTTATAGAGTACTAATTTTTAACTTCTCCATATAAAAAAGTGGTAAGACTAGTAAGACATAAATATCATTTACCAATCAAAGAAAGGCAAGAGTGCGCCTAGAAACCTGTAGAACACTTTCAGGAAATTATAGCATCAAAATCTCTAGTCCTCCATCAATTCTATTTTTGTTTTTATTTTTTCTCATGGGGAGATTTATTCCATATAATATGGGTTGATATTTAGGGATTAGTAAGAGCTGACTCACCTCTAATGTTTCAATCCTTCAAATTTATAAAGTCTCAATATTCTTGGAGAAATTCTAAATGATCCTGGATGCCTTCAGAAATACATAGAGACAATGTAAAGCACATGGCATTCATCTTAATTTTTTTCTTTGGATATTAGGAGGCTCAGAACCAAATATCCAAATTGATTTTATCCTCAGAAAGCCTGTTTTATATAGTTGTTAAATATAAACTAATCACACTTTAGAGAATATCTTACAAAAATAATTATTTTCATTCAATAACCATTGAATTTAAGCCAGCCTTTCAGACAGACACCCTTCTCTTTGGGAACAGTAAGTCCACACGTGGCATACGTCACAGTGATTCTTACCTAAAAGTTCATATGAGACTCAGATACACAAACTAGAAAAATCACAGTTAAACTACACATTAGACCAAATAGGCCTATCTAGAATTTAAAAATTATTTCACCTAACTGCTGCTAAGTACACATTCTTTTTTATCAGTACATGAAACATTCGCAAGAGTAGACCATATCTTATGCCACAAAACAAACCTCAATAAATTCAGAAAAGTAGAAATCACATCAGTATATTTTCTGACAACAATGGAATAAAACTAGAAATCAATAACAAGAAGAACCTTGGAAACTACACAAGCACAAAAAAATTCAGGCTGGGAAAATCCCAGCACTTTGAAAGGCTGAGGCAGGAGGATTGCTTGAGCCCAGGAGTTGAAGAGCACCCTGGGTAACATGGCAAAAACATGTCTCTACAAACATTTTTAAAAATTAGTTGGGCATGGTAGTACATGCCTCTAGTCCTGGCTACTTGGAAGGCTGAGGTGAGAGAATTGCTGGAGCCCAGGATATCAGGGCTATAGTGAGCCATGATTGTGCCACTGCACTCCAGCTAGGATGACACAGTGAAACCCTGTCTCAAAAAAATAAAAATAAATAATTCAGCAACATACTCTAGAATGATTAATGGATGAATAAAGTAATTAAAAGGGAAATTGAAAACTTTCTTGAAACAACTGAAAATGGAAATACACCAAAATCTACGTGACACAGCAAAACAGTACCACAAAGAAATATATAGTAATAAATGTATCAAAAAAGTAGAAAGACTTGAAATAAACAACTGAACAATGCACCTCAAGGAATTAGAAAAACAATAACAAACCAAAAACAAAATTAGTAGAAGGAAAGAAATAAGAAAGATCTAAGCAGAAATAAATGAAACTGAAACAAACAAACAACAAAAATCCCACAATATAGGAGATCATCTGGTAATGGTAGGACATGACAAAAAAGTACAGAAGATCAGCCAAACAAAAGTTGGTGTTTTAAAAAGAGAAACAAAATTGACAAACCTTTAGCTAGACCAAGAAAAAAAAAGAGAGAGAGAAGGCCCAAATAAATAAAATCAGGAACCAAAAAGAAATCATAACAACTGAGACTACAAAAATACAAAGAATCATTAGAGTATTATGAACAACCATATGCAAAGAAATTGGAAAACTTAGAAAAAATGGATAAATTCTCAGACATACAAAACCTATTAATATTGAACTATGAAGAAATAGAAAATGCGAAGAAACCAATAATTGGTATAAGATCAAAGCCATAATAAAATGTCTCTCACCAAGGAATAGCCCAGGACCCAATGGCTTTACCGCTGAATTCTACCAAACATTTGAAGAAAAACCAATACTAATTCTACATACATTCTTCAAAAAATCGAAAGAAAGAAAATACTTCCAAACTCATTCTATAAGGCGTGAATACAAAAACAAGACAAGGACAGAACAAAAAAAGAAAACTACAGGCCAATATCACTGATGAACACATGCAAAAATCATTAAGAAAACACTAGCAAATCAACTTCAACAACATATTTAAAAGATCATTCACCATGATCAAGTGTGATTCATCCCCTTGGGATGCAAGGATGATTTTACATATACAAGTCAATAAATATGATACAAAGACACAAGAACAAAAACCACATGATCATTTCAATAGATACTGAAAAAGTGTTAGATAAAAATCCAACATATCTTTACAATAAAAAAGATCCTCATGAACTGGGTATAGAATGAGCATTCCTCAAAATAACAAAATGCATATAATGCCAAACCCACAGCCACTACTATACTAAATGAGAAAAAAGTTGAAATTTTCTCTAAGATCTGTAACAAGACAAGGATGCCCACTTTTACCACCTTTATTCAACATAACAATAGAAGTTCTGGCCAGAGCAACTAGGCAAGAGAAAGAAATAAAGGGCATCAAAAATGGAAAGAAGATATCAAATTAGCCTTTTTGCAAGCAATATGATCTTATACTTAGAAAAAACTAGAGTTCAGTAAAGAACTGTTAAACCTTCCACTTTTAAATGTGAATAACCAATTTACTGACCTATGTATTTGTATTTTATATTTGTATTTAACATATAACTTAAAGTTGTGTGTTCTGCAATGAATCTCATCTGATATGTGTATAGTAGCAAAAATGTGAATAACAGTTCTAGGAGGGGATCCAAAATGAATAAAACATAAACATTATCTTTGACAGAATCATAAGGCTGAAATGCATGCTACATTAACACTTCTTGAATAAAAGAAAAAAAAGTGAGGAAACAAAGCCTCATTAAAACTCACAGAGCCAGAGTATACCACAAACCTTTCAACCCATAAACAGTATATCTGTGACTAGATTGGTTATTACTGCTAAGCAAAATTCTTTTATATAAATATCCATTTCTTGATTAAATCTGTCAGTAGGCTGGCCAACCCTCAAACAATATTCAAATCCTCCCAAATTCAATTAGAGACTGTTCTATTTGTATAGATAGATATGCATTATATTTACATATAAAATTCAATTAGCAGTGACAAGTGCTTTTCAAAGCATGACATTTTGGGGACTACAGATATTATCTCTAGTAATTTTATTTAGAATAACACTTTACAAAAGAATAAAATTAATAGACACATATTTTTGTGTTTCAGTCAACAAAGAGCCTTTGCAGTTTGATTCTTATTCAGGATCTGAATTTATTGCTGCTATTCATCAGTTAAATTATGATGAATTCAGTAAGGTTTATTTTTTACATCTCAATATTAAAAGTTTTCTCAAAAACAGTTCACTTTTAATTATATTCTTAATGCTAAAATATGTAACCTAGGCATATGCAGAGTGAAACTCATAAGATAGCTTTATACATACACAACATACAGAAAAACAATATGTTTATTCTGAAATTATGGGACAGAATGGTACAGTGTTAGTACAAACAATATAAAATAATGGGTTATTTAATGACATATTCAATATTTGTGTACCCAATCTAAGGAATATTCTATCTGTACTAATTTTTAAATGATGAAAACAAAAGAGAAATTTTTAAAGAAATACAATTAGTTTTTTAAAAATGGACAAAATATAAAATGAATGAATTCATTAATAATGACAAAAGAAGAGGACTAAGCTTAAATAATCAAATAAAGGAAAACATGAAGATTAAGAGGAGAAAATAAGAAAGGCAAGTAAGAGATAATGAGAAGGCAATGAAAAGAAATGAAATAGAAATGATGGAAATGCCAGATAGTGTAACAGGCAAAGTAAATGGCAGGAGCCTTTACAGAAATTGCATTTTCACCCTCCCTCACACATAGCCAAGAGGAAGAAGTACTGTTTGCAGCCACCTAAAGTGCGGAAAAATGAACTTGAGCATGGAATAGAGAGGAACTGAAGAAGACTCATCTGGAAGCAATGGTGATGTGGATGGACAGAAAAATCATGACTGTCGAAGGAAAAATAATAAAAGAACCGAATCTTTATTGATATAAATGACCATTTATTGATTGAATATCATCATGGTTAGCATCATTGGTAAGGACAACCTTATTGCATGCCAAGTAACTAGTAAGAAATTTTTTGTTGACTTCTCACTAAACCGTTTTAGTCTCTCTCTCTCTCTCTCTCTCTGTCTCTCTCATTAAGATTTTTGTAAAAAAGCCCATGTCAGAACGGTATGGTGTTAATCAGTACAAACCATATAGACGAATGGATTGTTGTTAGCTCTATTCTTGATTACTCAAACACTTTACTCCGACAAGTATTAAACATAGGGGATCACCAACTTTAAGACGAAACAATTAGCAGTTTAGATAGCATGAAACTAAAACTGGTTTTAAAATATATTGAAATAAATAGCATAATGTATCTTCTTAAATTATTACATTTTCTCCAGAGTCAGAAAAGAATGTTACACAGTTTTAGTGTGGAAGGAAATTAGTCAAAAAGTTATCCATTTTTAATATAGAAAATAATATAAGCAAGCTGAAAAAAAGCAAAAGCTGCATAAATGACACTGAAAATGAATTCAAGTTATGAATAAATTAATACCTACATTATGTTAGAAAACTGACAGTGCTGAAAAATAATATAATGAAATATTCTTAACAAAACAGTAAAAAAAAATTTCCTGAAAAATAATTGTCATGTAGTTCCTACATGGAAGAATATTAATTACTGTCAACAGCTATTCTTCTTTCAATCTTTTCATTAAATTTAGGAGGTAGCAATTCTTAATGAGCAAAATATACTTAATTGATGTTTTAAAGATGTTGAAAATTATTGAATTATTCTAATATGGGCTAAATTAGAAATATCTACAAACCTAGGAGCTGAAAAAAATTGTAGAGGACAAAAACATCAAACATGAAAAGCAAGTTATGTGATCAACATGCAGGAAATTTTACATCTAACGGACAAATTGGCTGTAAATAAATCAGAGGATTGTGGGGATTTTCCAAAATGTATGAAAAACTCAATAATGAAATTATGAAATTTATTATCAAGATACACAATTTACTTCTAAATATGGGGAACTCATCAAAATTACTCATATTATCAGGGTTATGTTGCTTCATGCCATATGGGCTTAGCATTGCATACCTCAAATATTGGAAGATTTGCTATTTAAAAGTAATAAGTATTTTCCAAACCTTACAAAAGCCAGATGGCATTTTTAAATGGAATACTGTTTGCAGTTCCAATCACTGAGAAGTTAAGAGAGTTGTTTATGTCCAGTCTGTTTCACTGATTAAATTGCAAGCTTCTAGAGGTCCCAGACCTTGCACAAGTGCATCCTACTCTCCGTGGTCATACCAGTAAAAATCTCATTTAGCATTTTCCCAATAAAAGTTTCATGAACAAAAGAATAAAAATGGAGACATTTGTACTAAAATAATAAAGGAGTAAGTGCTCAGTTAAACTACATGAATTAGGCCATTCCTGCATTGTAAAGAAATACCTGAGACTGGGCAATTTATATGGACAACAGATTTAATTGGTTCATGGTTCTGCAGACTTTACAGGGAGCATGGTGCTGGCATCTGCTCGGCTTCTAGGGAGGCTTCAGGAAGTTTACAATCATGGCAGAAGGTGAAGGGGGAGCAGGTACATTACATGGCAAGAAAAAGGAGCAAGAGAGAGTGAGTAAGGAGATGCCATACACTTTTAAATGACTGGATCTTGTAAGATCTCACTCACTAATGCAAAAACAACACCAAGCCATGAGGGATCCGCCTCCATGATCCAAACACCTCCCATTAGGTCCCACCTCCAGCACTGCAGAATCTAACTCAACATGAGATTTGGATGAGGACAAATATACAAACTATATCACTGTGTAATTTAATTGTATCAAATTATGGTGGCTTTAAAAGAGAAAACATACATTTTTAGTTCAGTAAATTTTAATATTCTATATGCAGGAAGCTACCTTGTATATAGGTGAAAGGTAAATTTAGAAACCTTGAATATAAGAAACTTCTCTACAATAAATACAGTATATTAATATACGGTTTCAAATAAAAGTCAAATAAAGGTTATGCATGGTCATAGCTGGAGTATGGTCAACTGCAAACCTTGCAGGACGTTCTAGGAGGTGTTCAGATTTGCCTACTTAGGGACTGCAGTAAAATGTCTGAACTTATTGTAGAGAATAGGCCTGGAATTAAGGACCAGGTTGTTCAAAGGGAGAGACAGAGAGAGAGAAAGAAAAAGAGACAGAAGTGCAATAGCAATAGTATGTATTTCAATTCAAATGATTCGATCATACTGGTTGGGCACAAGGGCTAGAATCCAAACCATGTGGTTGAATTCAAGATCACTGGTGATTTTGAGAACCTGGCCAAGGGCTGTAAATCCGAATTAAGGAGAGAAACTCAAGTGTGTAAACAGGGCACAAGTGTGGGGGAAAATAGGGAATAGTGATCACTGAGTTATTGCCTGCCACACCTTATCTCTAACACACTAGAATCCTCATTAGGAGGTCAGCAAAAGAGATTTGGGCACAGATGAATAGCAACTTCAGCTGGGTCTGGAGACCTAGTCTGGAAAGGTGATTAAATGTAAAGTCCCACTAGCTGAGATGAGATTAGGAGATAGATGCACAAAACTGACAAATTCTTGTATTCTGCGTTCTCATTTCTACTTTCTTTGCCCTCAACTATGTGATGACCTGAATCTATACACCTTGTGAATTAAACAGAGAAATAAACTTGGTTTTATTTGTGCCTGAGCATTCACCTATTTCATCCTAAATGTATATATAATATCAGTTAACATTTACCTTCTTCCATAAATGATGGTAAACTCTAGTTGTATTTTCAAACTGAATTTGAAAATGTGAAGATAAGGTTACAAGGAACAGCTACTGAAACAGGATACAAAGGGAAGTAATACAACATTTGCAACTAATGTCATTATCAGATAGGTAGATTTCACATATGGGAGCTGGGATTGAAAGACTTCAATGACTATAATTTGGAGTAAGAATAGTGTTTATGTTTTGCAGTGTACCATAGTCCCAGTAGACCTTAATTTTCCTTTTAGAAACTGGAAGTGTACTTTTATAAGGATCTTTGAGCTCTTCTGAATTTTCACAGGTTAGAAAACATTTCATTAGTGAACTCAAACATAGGAACTCGAACAATAAGACACAAGCAAAATTAAAGGAAAATTGAGGCTTAATGAAGCATAGTCCAAATAAAGACAGTATAAAATAAGCATTTAAATGGAAGTTAATCAACAAAATGAAGATTGTTTTCCTAAGAATGAAAGAAGTAAAGCTAAGTTAAAATTTCTGCATTTAGTAAGTTTAGAACCATATGGATATCTTAAGTCTATCTAAAGGGAATTCACTTAAGAGACACAATACGCTCTGATACTTTCCTGAAGGCACTAGTCTAGATATTAAAAGAAATGAACTCATTAAATTTATCGCATATGGGAATTGTCACACATAATGGCATTAGAGAAAACAGGTAAATCTACATGCTTAATTTTAATGGTATATCAAGCAATATGGTACTGTATTTCTCACAAAAGGCAACTGTATACAAAGGACTGATTAAACCTACTAATATACATTTCAAAAGAAATCATCTAAAACCTAAGGAAATGTCCAACATCTTGCTATACTTTTTTAAAATAGTGTTTTCTATTCATAATAGCAAAGACATAGAATCAACGCAGGTGCTCATCAACAGTGGACTGGATAAAGAAAATGTGGTATACCTATATCATGGAATACTATGCATCCATAAAAAGGAATGCGATCATATCCTTTGCAGCAACATAGATGCAGCTAGAGGCGAATTAATGCAAGAACAAAAAAATCAAATAGTACATGTTCTCACTTACAAATTGGACACACATGGACATAAAGATAGACAAAGTAGACACGAGGGACTACTAGAGGGAGGAGGAGCAGCAGAGGGCAAGGGCTGAAAAACTACCCGGTACTAGGCTCACGACTTGGCTGATGAGATCATTCATACCCAAACCTCAGCATCATGCAATATACTCATGTAACAAACCTACACATGTATCCCTTGAATCTAAAATAAAAATTGAAATTAAAAAATATATATATTACTTTAACCACTCCAGCCTGGCTGACAGTGCAAGACTCCGTCTCAAAAACAAATACTGCTTTAACCTAGAAATGCACACTAGTGCTCTCTGTTTACTAAGGTTATGCAGCAAGCATTGAAATATATTTTCCCTCTGGGTGCATTATTAAGTATTTTAAAAATAAACTACATGCATTTTACCCTGATTTATTTAATGAAACTCACAAAGCACTTGAGAGAGGAAAAAAATTAAAATGCTGCAAAATAAGATAGAGATACTCCTTAAAGGTACAATTATAAGCATGCCATGTATTAAATAATTCCATAATAAATAAATCATATTTACACTGAATTATACATCCATGTAACATATTAAATATGAATATTAAATAAATCACACTTGATATGAATTTCTAAAAGTTCTCTAATCTATATCAGTGGCATCCCGAAAATTAGTTAACAAGAGTTGCCTAGAGATTTGGATTCTGTTCTCACCAGATAAAACTTTGATCTCATGACTCATCTTACCTGGGAAATCTGTCTCAAGAGGGAGAATTCCCAAGTGAGAAAAACAGAGCTCATTGTCCTGAATAAATAAAAATTTAAATGGACTCTCAATCTTTCTCTGGAAAATCAATGGATTTAGTGATTTATTCAGTACTGCAATGCAATAAAGCCAGCGCAAAAAGAAAAAAAAAGGCAGCTCTATTATCAATTTTCACTGAAAAATAATAATAAATGAAAGGAAAAACGATCAAACTGAGGCTGTAAATGAAGCATGGATGTGTTCAAGCTTGTTTCAACATTGCCAGGCAATGTCTATAATGCTTGACTTCTTAAGTTTAACTAATGTCACATTTTAAGAAGTCCAGCATCCCCACACAACTGCACTATACATGCTAATAATAAGAGACCATATGTAGTAGGCAGAATAATGCCCCCCCCCATAGAGGCCCACATCCTCATCAGTAAAATCTATGAATATTTCCTTTTATATGGTAAAGGGACTTTGAAAATGTGATTAAGGTTATAGACTTTAAAGCAGGGAGGTTATCCTGGACTATACAAATGGTCCAAAACTGGTAACATGAGTCCTTAAAGATGAATAATCTTTTATAGTTGCAGTTAGGGAGAAAAGGGACAATGAAAGAAGATTCAGAGTGATGCCATGTAACAAGGACTCAACTTATAATTGTTGCCTTTAAAGATAGCAGAAGAGATTGTGAGCCAAGGAATGTGAGAAACTTATGGAAGCTGAAAAAGACAAAGAAATGGATTCTTTCCTAGAGCCTCCAGAATAAATGAGGCCTTACAGACACCTTGATTTTAGTCAAATGAAATCTGTGCCAGATTTCTGACCTATGGAACTATAAGATAATAAATTCGTGTAGTTTAAGCCACTGTAAAGTATGTACCCACTATACTTTGCAAAAGGCTAAGAGCAGGTGAATCATTTAGAAAATAAATGAAGAATAAAAAACACATGTAAACATGTGAATAACACTTCACTTACGGTTACAAGATAACTCAGAAGCTAGGTGATAGTGTTATTTAATACTGCTGTCTCATAGTAGAATTTGATGTTAAGGTCACAATGAAAATTAGGATAAGAAACCATAACCTAGACTCAGTGTAACTGCATATTTGTCATTCCAAATGTACCTGACATTTACCAATGCAGACATGTAAAGTTAGAAACAAAGATGATTATAGGGGTTGGGCATGTTAGTTTAAATACTGTAAGATTTTATAGTGACAGTTCTAGAAAATAGTGAAGTTATTAGTCAACTAGACTTATTAAGATAATGGTTATGACCACGACTGAAGAAGATGATAGACAGGATACAGACTTATCTAGAATGCTCCCATTTTGGCCATCATTAGTAGGAAATAAAACTTTTCATTGCAACTGAAACTCTTGAGTGATTTTGCTTAGAGAAGGAATAATAAGTGATTACAATCTAAATTTATTTGTCATTCAACATCTTAAAAAAAGGAATGTGCTATTATTCTAGCAATAGAAACAATGCAATTAAACACTGCTAGATGAGATGCAATTGTCTCATAATGAGAAATTAAGAAACTAAATAGAGACATTACCTGTGTAATTGTAGGCAAATGAGCACTGTACGTATAATATTTACTTGTTCTATACAATTAGCCCTTTTTTGTTGGATTATTTGGATCCCTCAATGAGTGATAATTTGAGGCTAATCAAATGCAAGGGACTTTCTGTTTCTGTAAAAATGGTGACATATACTGAAGTAGAAGTTTGATATTAAGTACAGAGCTTTTAACATAGCTGTTGCAGAAATTAATCAGGTACTCCATGTTTCACTTAAGTGAGGAATAAGTTTTATCAAAATAGCTTTATCACAATTAATTCACCTTTGGCAGAGAGCAGTGTTCTATTTATAGCTTGTGATAGCACAGTTAAATAGCAGACACTTTTGATATGCTTCCATTCAATATGGGATGAATTAGAATACTCAGTCATTTCAAATTGCTAAAGGCATTCAGATAAGGAGATATGTATACTGAAATTAGAATTTAATTAGAACAGTGAGGTGAACATTCAAAAGTGTATTTGAAAGCATCATGTTTTCAATGTAATGGTTCTGACTTCTTTAATTTCTTCATTATATGATGCTTGTTGCCTACAAGGAATTTACAACCTAATGATGGAAACATAACAACCACATATTTATTTATAACTGCTGACAATTACATTAAGTGCATACAAATGACTGCAAGTGGTGAGAAACACATTTATAAACAACTAAAGCTGCAAAAGACACATTCAGACTATATATACACTCATTTGAGGTATATATACTTAAAATGAGTAACTGTTTACTTGAACTTCAAGAGACTTACATAGGGATACATATGTGTATGTGTAAATATTTGTCATTTGTATGAAGGATGCAAGGTCAAACAACTCCCTTTGCTAAAGGAAATGCCAACATATTACAGAATAATAAAAAGAAAAGGTTAGAAAAGAAACAAAAATAAGGAAGAACAATGTCTTACCTATTTTGCAGCTTGAAACAGTAAATCATAATAGGTACATTATTCAAAGTATTCGGTGAGCTACTTCCATTTTGTCAAATTGTCTTTGATTTGTTTTTTTTTTGGTTTTTTTTATTTTTATTTTTGAGACAGTCTCCCTTTGTCACTCAGGCTGGAGTACAGTGGTGCAATCTTGGCACACTGCAACCTATGCCTCCCCAGTCCAAGAGATTCTTCTTAATCAGCCATCCGTGTAGCTGGGATTACAGGAATGTGCCACCACACATGGCTAACTTTTGTATGTTTTTGTAGAGATGGGGTTTTAATATGTTGACTGTGCTGGTCTCGAACTCCTGGCCTCAAGTGATCCACCCACCGTGGCCTCCCAAAGTGCTGAGATTACAATTGTGAGCCACCACCCTGCACCCATGAATGGCCTCAAATTACCTTTTATATGGCTTTTTTAAAAGTTTTAATTTTATTTTAATATATTGACCATGTATTCATGCATTTATCCAATAATATTTATAGAGTTCCTACGTAACATGCCTGGAACTGTTTTAGACAGTAAAGATACAATAATAAAATGAGAAGTGTCATACCCTCTTGAAGTTGAGAAAGTCAGAAAAACTGTTAAACAAGGATGAAACCACCATATGGTATCAGAGATTAATAAGTGCTGTGTAGAAAATTAAATAAGGTGATCTTTGAACTTCTTTAGCTGTATTGGTCAGAGAAGTTATCTCTAAAAAGAAAACAATTAAGCTGAGACCTAAATCCACTCAAATGCCATCCTGTTAGTTGTACATACCTTTAAAGAATGAATTTTTATATAAGAAACCATAGGCCTAATAAAAGCATCTTCTTCTATTTCATAGTATTAAGCCTGTACTAGTAAGTATCTGCACAACCATTAGTTTACATGCTATTTTAACTATAAAATGTTGGTGGCAGATATCACAATAAAAACTTATCAGAGGAAGTTTAAATAACAGAAAATAAATCCTGTTATAAATAACATTATTAATTCAGCAAATTGCTAATTAAAACAGAATGATACATTTTTGTAAGAAATTATTCGTTGAAGGAAAAAAATGTTTACTTGTACATTGGTCAAAATTATATCACATTTTAATTTTGTAAAATCACTAAAAGATGAATTCATAGAAAGCTAACAAAACTTTTAATAATTTTTGTCAAGTCTGAAATTTTTTAAAATAATTTTTTGTTTTGGTTAGCATCTTATGGTTAACCAAACATTACATGTAATAAGATCTTCATTAATACTTGTCTTGTATTCCATTTCTCCTCTTTACCCCTTGCCTTTCTTATCTCCAGCTTTACCACAATGTAATTGACAAAGATTGTATATATGTACAGTGTACAACGTAATGTTTTGAAGTATGTATTTTCAAATTATACCCCAACATATAGATAAAATAAACCCCCTGTGGCTGAGATGCTCAAGTTAAAGAAGAACTGGGAGGCCATAGCAAAAGGAGGAGGCAGTTACATACACTGTGTTCTCAGGAAATGTTGCAGAAATGTCATGAGACTCCCCTTTGCAATCAAACTAAACCAGTTCCTGTTATCAATCCCAAAATAGACTAAAGCTGGAAAATCCTCACATGACAAACAAATGACCACCTAGAGTCAGAAAACAAAGAGAGATTTGTGGTTTTTGGCTTAAATGTCATCTAATCAAGATTCTGATCCCTCTCCCCGGTCTTGCAGTTTTAGCCTTTCTAATCTTTAACTCTCCTGCCTCTTCTTGGAGCTCACTTGCTCTGTCCCAAAGGCTGCGTCTCCCCCACCTACAAATTTCTTTAGGAAAATAAAGCTTTCCTTTTTGCCTCCACAAATTTCATGGTCTTTTGTTAACAGTATACATCATGAAATAATGACCAGAATCAAGCTAATTATATATCCACCACCTCTCATAGTTATGTTTGTGGTGAGAACATTTATGATCTGTCTTGTCAATTTCCAAATTTATACATTATGATTGACTAAAGTCACCATGCTGCACAATAGATCTGCAGAATTTACTTATTGGTTTCTGTTGTTTCTATGAGTGCCTGTATCAGTAAGGCCTATACTCTGATGTATGAAGATGAGCTATATGATTCCATAACGTCTTTCCTTGTTGAATTATACAATAAAGACACAGGCTTAGGAAAGGACTTGGTTCTGATCTATACACTCTTGTGAAAAAAAAAAAAAAAACAGAAGCACTTAGGAAGACTAAAGATGAAAGGGGTAAAAAAAGATAATTGCAAAAAGAGAAGCCAAAGAATAATGAGTAAAGGGATGTAAGAGAAGAAAGATATTAGAAGAGGATTACACAATACTCAGTATCAGATGTGAAGGCCATGTCCTGCAGAAGGGACCTTGCCAAGGAATGATGGGTATGGAAATCCAGCCCATGACCCACTCAGTGAGCTACATTTACCCAGAAGATGGGATTTCTTATGCCCTTTTTAATTACTATAGCAAGCCATTAGGCTGAATAGATTGGATTTTCTCCCTCAAACATCGCATTGGGGTGTTCTTCAGCATTCGGTTGCTAAATCACAACATGCTAGATTATTTTTACCCAAATAAAAACGTAACAGTAGACAGTAAGTGGTTACAGTGGTAACAACTCAGTTTTTAAATAGTTCTCAGCTCAGGCCTATTACGGTTGCAAACAGCTTGTAGCATATTGACCAGTGCATTTCTGTGACTACATTCATCAATAGCATGCATGCCATCTTCTTTTCTCTCCCCATGAGCAACACTTGTACATATCTCATTCAATACACTTAAGAATAAGATTTCCATTGATTGATTCACTTAATCTGGCAAGAACAGCACACTCACAGGCCAGTTCAAGAAGAAAAGTGAAACAAATTGTAGAGATGAAAGAAGGTTGGGAGAGGCAATTTATGATATGAATACTGACAACAAAACTCAACGAAACAATTGCTTATAGAGAATTATAACTGGATACGAGTATATAAAATATGTTCTATTATATGTAAGCAAGTAAGAAGAGGTACAGATCATATGTGAGCTACAGCAAAAAGGCAATCAGGGTTGTAAGAATAGAAAAATGTTCAGGGCAGACTCGTGAATGTTAACATAGGCAGGATTCATTAATCACACAGGCATCTGCAAAATAATAGACCTAATCATTGTGCATGTTTTAGCCCCTCCCTACTCAAAAGTGTGGTCTACAAATCAGCATTGTTGCCATCACCTGGGAGCTTGTTAGAAATGCATAATATAAGCTCTCACCCCAGACTTACTGAATCAGAATTTGTTATTTAACAAGTTCTCCAAGAGGTTCATGTGTATATTAAAGATTGAAGAGCACAGCTTTGGAGTTCCAGAACTATCATCATAGATACCCCCTTTTTCTAAAATTTCATGAGAATATTTTCCATAGGCTGTCCCCAGTGTAGCTCCTTAGCACTTTTTCAGCTGACACCACAAATAAATAAAGAGCTGCAGTCTCCATGATGTCTGAGAACTTCTAGCCACTTATCTATAATTACATATCAGAGAAGAGCTGCATCCCACCCTCAGATATACCAAAAGCTTATTTTTGTATAGCACTTGAGAATTCTCAAGTGTCTACTTTCACATTCATTTGTTCATCTCAACAATAGTCCGATAGGAATAGAGAGGTTACAATTGTCCCTTTTATGTATTTTTAGATGAGGAAATAGAGAGACATAGTGTCGTGCTGAGAGGCAGAGTGGCAGTCATATAGTCAATGAAGGCAACTCAGGTTTTTAGATTAGTCTTCTGGGCACTTTTTGGGGAGATTCAAATTTCTCCTAAAAAGTAATTCCCTTGAGAGGTGGTAAAATACTAATCTAATTCCATGACAATGATTTTTAACACTGGGGTGCCCAGAAAAAATACCAAACAAACACAAACAAACAAAAAACAAACCCCTAATGCTGTGGTCCCATCCTGCAGAGATTAGAATATAGTTGGTCTGCAATGGAACCTGGGCATTCAAATGTATCTACAAGCTTTCCAGGGCATTCTCATACGCAGACAGATTTGAGAATGACTGATCTATTGCAACAGGTTGGTATTGCTGATGTCAATCCCAAGAGAGTAACTCTCTAGGAGCATGAATCAGAATCACCTGGAGGGCTTGTTAAACCAAAGATTCTTGGGCCACATTCCTGGAGCTTCAGGTACAAATAATGCGTTTTTAGCAAGTTCCCAAGTGTTGCTGATGCTGGCCTAACGCAGCGCTTCTCAAACTTTAATGTGTGTACAGATTCCCTAGGGATCTTGTTAAAACTCTTAGTCTGCAGATTTGGGGATGCTGCTGATGCTGATGGCTCTTGCTCACACTTGGAGTCACAAGGACCTGTTCTGCCTAATGAGAACTAAATGCTTGATGACTTCAAAGAAGTGTGATGATATCAAGGAGAAACTGAGAAACTGGCTCTAATTCACAATTTTGACAAGAACAGACACTGACCACAAAAATCAAAAGGTGTACATTGCAAGGGTTAACTGTAAAAAGGCTTTAGGTTAAGAAGTCCTCTCATGCTGTTTGTGGTAAATATATAGCACAAACGGACTGTAGACACCATGGAAAAAGTGAGTCATAGGAAGGGTGGGAGTCCTGTGACAAAGATTTTCATGATTAAGAGTAGGGGTAAGGAGGACAGTACTTGAAATCACATAGACCCAAGACAGAATCCTCTTTGACACTTAGGCTACTTAGGATGAAGTATAGTACTATATACCTTGCAGAGGTGTATGAGTCTTAAATGGATTAGTGTTTGTAAAATCCCTAGTGCTCCACCTGGCACACATCAAGCATTCAAACAAATGCTAGCTATTATTTTTCACTCAACAAGTATTAACAGACATCTCTTAAGTGAAGTTTTATGTGCTTTGCCAATGGCATCATTCAGTTTCTACTCATTTAGAGATAATAAGATAATAACACTATAGACAGAGGATTATTTTTTTTTCATTTCATGATGCATACTGTAATATTATAATAAAGTAAAATACTTCTACAGCTCATTTTAGTTATTTTTCTAAAGTACAACTAGTATTGGGTAGAATTAAATTTCAGAAATCATTATTTGAACTTTGTTAGCAAAAAATTCTAACATTTTCCCAATATTAAAATAGCTTCAGAATAATAATCTAATTCTTGAATTCAGGAAAAGGGTTACACAATGGTTCTTACCTTCAGCTGGGTTAATCCTTTACTGATAATACAGACATTTATTTTGTAGTGAATCATTTAGATCTGAAGGTAAGGGTCATCTCTCCAGAGAAGTCTCCTAATTGTCCTACTTAATGTTGCTCCTTCCCCCACTGTTTACTCTCTTTTTTATTCCATAACAGTAATCTCAACTTGACAGCATATTATTTATTTTGAATTTATTTTTTGTTCTCTCTTCCCCACTAAAAAGGAAGCACAAGAAAGCTGAAACCTTATCTGGAATATGCCCATGATATATGTCCCTGCCTCAGGACATTTATACTTCTCTTTACCTATGCCTCAGATTTCAACAGGCACTTTCTCACTTCCTTTAATTCTCTACTCAGACACCAGTTTCTTCCTGGAACACTGTATCTAAAATAACAATACCCATGCTTCCCCTCTGGTACCTCCTACCTTCTTTATGTTGTTATTGGTCTTCATTTCACTTACTGTTATCTAACATAGTATTTTTGCTTGTTTATTGTGTGCAATGGTTTGAATGTGCTCCCCAAATTTTGTGTTGGAAACTTAATTCCCTAATTCATAATGTTGATCGTATTTGGAAGTGGGAACTTTGAGAGGTAATTAGGGTTCAAGTCAAAAGGGTGGGCCCCATGATGGGACTGGTGGCTTTATTGGAAGAAGAAGAAAGATCTGGGCTGACACACTCTTGCCTTCTCGCCGTGTGATGCCCTTCGACATATTATGACATAGCAAGAGGGCTCTCACCAGATGCCAGCACTATGCTGTTAAAGTTCCCAGCCTCCAGACTGCAAGCTGAATAAACTTTTTAAAAATAAATTGCCCTGTCTGTGGTATTTTGTTATAGCAACAGAAAATGAAGACATTGTGTATCTGTTACTCCAAGAAAAGCAAGATCCAGTAGGAGAAACATGTACATTTTATCCCAAGCACCTAGAACTGTAACGATTACAAAGTAGGTGCTCAATAAGTATTTTTTTTAATGGACTACTGGGCCAGTAGTGGCTCATGCCTGCAGTTTTATCACTTTGGGAGGCCAAAGCAGGCAGATTGTTTGAGGCCGGGAGTTCAAGAGCAGCCTGGGAAACATGGCAAAACCCAATCTTTACTAAAAACTACAAAAATTAGCCAGGTATGGTGAGGGGTGCCTGTAGTCCCAGCTACTCAAGAGGCTGATGTAGGAGGATAGCTTGAGCCCAGGAGGTGGCAGTTGCAGTGAGCTGAGATCAGTGCCATTGCACTATAGCCTGCTGGATGACAGAACCAAACCCTGTCTTAAAAAAAAAAAAAAAAAAAAAAAAAAAAAAGAAAAAAGTATTACTTTCTAAGAGAGCGAAAAAAAAAATTAAAATCACAAGCGTATTTTTTTCATAATAAGAAAAATTTATTTCTTAAAGAGGAAATTTTT
>CAUYQU010057556.1:0-10789 GCA_963574635.1 Cheracebus regulus
GGGCTGCTCCGCCTGGGAATCTCCTGGTCTGGGGGTAATAAAAATCCGTCTGGAAATGCGGCGTCCACTCACCCTCTGCACTTTCACTGGGAGCTGCAATCCTGAGCTGCTCCTAATCCGCCATCTTGGATCTCTCCAAGAATATCTTTTATGTGTTTGGTATAAGAGCAACGGGGAAAATTTCTTTCAGAATAATTTATTGTGGAGAGTATCATGAGAGTCTTATCTTTGTCCTTTCTGGAAGACATGAAGGATCATGTGAAAGAGATCCCTGAGGACAGATTAAGAGATGACTTAAAGCTGCAAATACCAAGATTTAAGGTTAAGTATGAAGAATTTCCTGATATAGAAAATTCTTTAGCACTGGATTAAATATCAAAAGACCCTTTCCCCAACACTGACCTCAAAACAAACTTTGTTGGGTTGTTTAAACCACTTTATTTCTCGTAAGTGTTCATTGAACTCTGCGAGTGGATGATGGTTTATTACACAATTTGTCCATGATTAAACTAGGAAACTTCTGTTAAAAAGATTCAGTATAATTTCTCTTTCCATGAATATATGGAATTAAATAGCGATTTTAACCTATGTAGACCAAGATAACCTTGTGATCCAAATGGTCAAGTATCATATTTTACAAATATATGCCTATAGTTTAAAGCAATTAAATATCCTTACTCACTTTCTAATGCAAATATGTAAGAGTAGCAGCTGGTGGTGAGGGCCCGTCTTCTATGGTTCTTTCACATCTGTGTGTTTTGTGAAGCAAAGCATCAACTTCCTCTTGTTCTAAACTATCTTTTGAAGGATGCTTGTATAGTATAGTTAACAACCTTGGACAATAGAGACTGTATCTCCGTCTAGAGCGGGGGTGTCCAATCTTTTGGTTTCCCTGGGCCATATTGGAAGATGAATTGTCTTGAGCTGCCCATAAAACACACTAACTATAGCTGATGAGCCCCCCCCCACCAAAAAAAAACCATGAAAAACCCTCATAATGTTTTCATAAAGTTTACCAATTTGCATTGGGCCACATTCGAAGCCATTCTGGTTCACATGTGGTCCGCAGGCTGCAGGTTGGACAAGCTTGTTCTAGAACAAAGGGCAGATTTTCTTACCATTTTGTGTGGTAGGCAGTATAATGGCTCCCCAAAGATGTTCATAGCTTAATCCCAGGAACCTGTGAATATGTTACCTTGCATAACAAATGAAAATTTATGTTATAGATGAAATTAAGAATGCTGATCAGCTAAAGGACCTTCACACACAAAGGTTATCCTGGATTATTCAGGTAGGCTGAATGTAATCACAAGGATGCTTTAAAGTGGAAGAGTGAGGCAGAAGAAGAGGAGGTCAGAGTGATGTGATGTGAAAAGGACTCAATTTGCCTTTGCTAGTTTTGAAGATGGAAGAATGGGGTTATGGTCCAAGGCATGCTGGTGACCTCTAGAAGCTGAAATGGTTAAGGAAACGGAAAAGAAATTTTAGTGCAGTGAGGCCCAATTTGGATATCTGACTTCCAGAACTGCAAGGTAATACATTTGTATCAATGAAGCCACTAAATTTGTAGTAATTTACTTTGGCAGCAGTAGGAGACTATCCCACCTTGGCAGAGAGAGGTAGTGTCCTCCTCTGGGGCAAACATGTAAGCATGCTTACTATACAATAAAATAAAGATCATGTCTCTTTCCAGGACATAAGGCAAGCATGCTTATTTCCCATTATAAAATATTCAGGCTCTCAAAGTTCAGCGTTTTGTTTGTTTGTTTGTTTGTTTGCTGGAACACAATTGACTGTGGATGCTAGTATCATCTCGCCCTATTTACATCACCTTGTGGGTACTGGCGCTTTGAGGAACTGGCTCAGATGCTGATACTCTGGCTACTAGTATTGTGGTGAGTAATAACCTCTCATTTGTCTATAATCCAGGAGTCTCATGTCTTTTGCCAGCATCCATAAACTCTAGCAGACTAGCTTGTTAGTTTGCAAGTAGGCCGGTCATAGTGTGTTTGTTTTAATGCACTTCTGCAAAATTTCTTTAAAAATCTGCTAGACCAGGGCTAAGCAACTGTAATTATTACCTTCAAGATAGTGTTTACTCCGTCTCCATACTTTACAGATGAAGTGTCATGATGCCTCTCTCTAACTTTACAAAGATCAGAGATCAGTTTACAACAAGATTGGAAATAAAAAACAAAACAGATTGTTTACCATAGTTTGAAAAGCATCTCTCTCTTCTGACAATTTATGACCAGGGCAGGTCCTAAGAAGCTCCCTGTCTTATTTCTCATCTACAGAATTTCCTTACTTCTACATTTCTCCATTTATCTTTCTTTCTTCATGACATGCTGTTTGAAGAGAAAATCCTTGGGAATTAGTCTTTCATTCTTTTCTCATGAGAAGCACTCTCCTCTCTGAATTTTTGGTGAATTAGATCTCTTTCTTGGCTATACCATAAAGGGCCTTGGCTTTTACAGCTGCTTTCTTGTTTCCAGCTTGAACTCTGTGGTAAAAGTTAAGTCAGTGTGTCAGAAATCATTTAGACCAAGGATTTTGTTTTACAGAAGTGAAAGCCAAGGCCTCTGATGACCAGAAGAGCTGTTGCCTTGTTTAAGTCTCTCCTGACCTAACTGCCTAGTGTTTTGGGAGAAATTGTCTTAGCCACTGTCATTTCCAACTTTCTGACACAAGGCCTGGCTCAGTTGCTAGTTTGGCTTAACATGATTGCTTTCCCTCAACAGCTCTAGAAATTCAACTGTGAAATTGAAATTACCGTATTTCCAGGTTGACTGTGGCCAGAGAAACTGACCTATGGATGAGTTGAAGATAAGCTTATAACCATGCTTGTTTTATAGTTAATTAACCTAGGGCACAGGTATTGAGCTCAACATGTGCCAGGGCCTCTTGGGTCCTGGAACAGTGCCTGGAGTGAGGCTGGGAGGGAAGCTTCCTAAAAGGTTGAGGAGGACTTTATTTGGGAAGAAACTGAGAGCAGGCTTCTGGGGACTGGACTGTGTGAGAGTTTGAGTACTCTAGAGAAAGGAGAACATTATGGAGTTCATCTTCGCCTTTTTTTTTTTTTTTTTGCTAGTAACTTGTCATTTTTTTCCACAGTCAGAAACGTGACTGAAACATTTCTTCCTCTTAACAGACATAAAGAAAAAAGGATAGATTTCCCTTTTCTTTTGCAATTTTCCTCTTTAAGAAACAGAAAGAAAAAAAGCCTTATGTCCATGCTCCTGGTTTTTTTTCCTTTCTGTTTCTTAAAGGGGAAAATTTGGCTCTTGGAAGTCACCAATAAATGACACGGGCCACGGGCTTTGTCTTTTCAGCTGTGGGCTGATTAAATCCCTATGCTTGCTCTGGGATATATGTCTGAAATTTGTGTTCCTTTTGTTCTGAGGAGTACAAAGTAATCAATTCCTCTAATGGAAATTACCAGCTTGATTAATAGTTAATCCTAATGTATTCTTTGTACAATACGTTATATATGAGATTTAAATTTGAAGGAAAGAAGATTGGGCCATGTAGAAGTTTGAGTCTTAACAGAGCCTCTTCTTGATTGGAGAAATATAAGCAAAGAGTTTTATACATTCTGGTAAGGGTATGCAGTCTTTGCATTTTCTGTTCTGAGTATTACAAAAGGAAAAGGGGAAAAAAGCTTCCACATATAGCAGAGATATACTCCAGAAGCAGGAGACCAGAGAAGCCCTGGACCCCTGCACCCCTCCAGCCTTCAAGGAGCGTGAAGAGCATCCACATAACAACACAAGATGCTTCAGAACAAATTATGAGTCCATAAAAGATAAATTAATGTCTTTATTCATTGCAAAGGAACGGTTATTATCAAAAAAATCCCTGATACTATCTCTGAAACTGAACTTACTATGTATAGGCAGGAGACAACATGTAATTTATTGACTGATAAAACTGTAGATAAGAACACATATAATTTCTATAACTTTTATGAAAAATGAAACTACATTTAAATTTAGGAGCAGTTTATATTGGTTGATATTTAATTAAGTGGTTAACATAATATTTAAAAAATCTTTTAGTAGACATTTTAAGTTAATGTTTATGGTCTAATTTTTATTTGAAGACATTTTGCTACAGAAGAAACATATGTTGTGATTCGTATACCCATTCTTGATATCAGCCTGGCCATTTCTCCTGTGAAGCTTAAGCTAGTTACCACCATTTATCTGGTAACTGTTTCCAGAATTGAAGGGATAATTCCTGGAAAGAGATAAACTTCAGGAGTTTACCTTTAAGCCTCATAAGTACCAGGAAAATTCAATGACAGAATAAAAAGTTTGTCATTAATATTTTCACAAGCTGGAAGACAAGAAAGCAAAGAGCAGAATACAAAGAACTAAGGAATAAATAGAAATAAGTGAAAATGCTGTGTTTCCTCTCATGGGATAGATTTTTCAACAATGCCTGAACTACAACCTCTCAAGTTCTTTTGCAGTTCTTTTCTAAGAAGTAATTAAACACATGTAATATTCCTGTCTTTTCACAACATTAATTCATTCCTGTGTTAGCCTTAAGAATTTTAGTAGAATTTATTGTTTATTCCCATGTGTAAATATTGTGGAAAAAAATCTGTAGATGAGTTAGTGTATATGAGACACTTAGGCCAGGATTCGGCACATGTCTGTACTTCATAAGTGTTTGTTATTGTTATTTTTTAACAAGAGTAAAAAAAGATCTTATGACGCATCTAGTATCATTTAAGCTGTTTATGATTACTCCTCAGAATGCCTTCTGGTCAAAAGTTTCTGCAGACCAACACCACATTAATTTGAGTGCATTGAGCTGGTTTCCCAGAGGGCTGGATGACATTTTTGACCTTTTAGGATTTTTGAGGCTTTTCCTAATGGCTAAGGTCAAAATCTCTCATCTCTTGAGTTTTAGGGGCGACCAGAGATGTTTTGAAGTAAACCAACCATTAGATGTCGCTTTCTTCTCACTGCTTTTGGTTTTAGGAACTATGACCTGGGTTTAAGCCTTTTGATTTTCTTCTTTTTTTGAATGTCTATAAATAGTCTCTATTTCCCGTTTAGGAAATTTAATTTTAGATTAGTAGATAAGAGACAATACTCAACTCATTGGAATGATGAAATTTTGGGCCTATTTTAAATTGGCCTGACTCAATATCCCTAGTTGACTAAATTTGGAAATGTTCTATAGAAGCCTGATACTGAGAAGCAGCCAGAAGGCGGTTTTGAGCTCTTTGAGACTTGTTTCTTTGGTGGCGACAGGCTTTGCTCTATTGAAGACCTTTAACTAGTAAAGATTATTCACAACTTTGGGTCTGAGAATGTGTCCAAAATTTATAAAGCACTCATCTTATATGACAGATTAAAATGCCCATGGATGTCCAAAACCAAAAAACAAGTCGCTTTTTGCATTTTATTTAACTGACATTTCATCTTGCTCTTGCTCCTGAAATGAATCCCACAACCCTCAAAAGGCTCTATTCATTTGCTACGGCTGCCATAATGAAATGCCAGGGACTGGATGGCTTAAACAACAGAAATTTATTTGCTTATGGCTTTAGGGGCTGGAAGTGCAAGACTCGGGTGTTGGCAGTGCTTGTTTCTCATGAAGCCTCTCTCAGCTTGCAAATGGCTGCCTTCTCTTTATTCTCACATGGTCTTTTCTCTGTGTGGGGGCCCCTGGTGTTTCCTTGTGTGTCCAAATTTCCTTTACTTATAATACCAGTCAGATTGGATTACTGCCCACCCTTAGGGCTTCGTTTTGTCACCTCTTTAAAGACCCTATCTCTAAATACAGTTATGTTCTGGGGTATCGAGAGTTGGGGCTCCACATGAATTTGTGTGTGTGAGGGCACAATTCAGCATATATCCCTGGTCAATAAAAAGTAACCCAGTTTCTTCTGTTTCAAATCAATCTCTTTCTGCAATAGGCTCATTAAAAGTTTAAGCTTTTTCTGTCTCTCAAGGGATCTCCCCTCATTCCTCCTTCTCAACATGGTGCTTGGGTTCCTGCACAAACTTAGTATCTTGTTGAGAGTAGAATAGGCCTTTGCCCTCTGGGCCTTTGCTGGACTCTACCAACTGGACCCTTATCCTCCTTTCTGTGCTTAATCCTTAACTAGGCCTTCTGTGCTGGTGTTTCTCATAGCGGGCTGGTTGGATCCTATCTTGGTCATTCTCTTGACTGTCACTGCTAGTGGCTGTGAGAGAGGTCATTGCCTCGGGAGCTAAGGTCTCTGTAGGCTCTCATTTATTTTCTCCAGATCTCATGCATCTCCCAGTGATTGCAAAAGACTGTAAATTGAGTGAAAAGATTACTGCGAGTCTTTAAAGGAAAACAAAGCATAGTCTAGTGTTTCCTAGTTATCTGATTCCTTTCATTGTGTTTGAGCTACTTTACAATGCTGTTAAGTTGTAGAAAACTAAAACTGATATACATGATTCTTGTCTGCAGCAATATCTAGTGGGAAG
Source organism: Cheracebus regulus (assembly GCA_963574635.1). Lineage (NCBI taxonomy): Eukaryota > Metazoa > Chordata > Mammalia > Primates > Pitheciidae > Cheracebus > Cheracebus regulus. The sequence continues at coordinate 6,477 of CAUYQU010057556.1, forward strand.
CGATAGTTTATTGCCCTGCAGACAGCTCCATTTTACATCTATTTGTAAATTTATTACAGCATTTATATATATATTCTTTGAATTCTCTTTGGAGCCAGTTGTAACATCTTACCAGTTTCGTCATTAATTAATGAGTTAAATACAATCTTTGAATGGTGCTCAGTTTGTATTTGTATGAAAATCATTGTTATACTTCCCTTAAAAATGAAATTATCCTTTAAAAAGTCTGTTGTTCTCAGAATTTCCATGTTCCCTATGTGAGCATATACAAATTTCAGAATCTACTACCTGCTATTCTCAAAGTAATGGACTACTGGAAATGCTGGCTCTAGCTCATCTAGTTAGCCAGGCATGGAGATTTGGGGAATTTTTTTTTGGCAGGAGTGTGGTGGTAGTGGTGGCGTTTCTATCAGGTTGTAGCCCAGGAAGGTGGTATGTAGGCCCTAATTTGTTTCTTGGAGTCCCAGGCATTATACTACTCTTGCTTTACCTTTTTAATTATTAATATTTAATTAGTTTTGAGATGGAGTCTTGCTCTGTCATCCAGGCTGGAGTGCAGTGGCATGATCTCGGCTCAGTGCAACCTCCGCCTCCTGGGTTCAAGTGATTTTCCTGCCTCAGCCTCCCAAGGAGCTGGGATTACAGGTATGCATCACCACACCCAGCTAATTTTTGTATTTTTAGTAGAGACAGGGTTTCATCATGTTGGCCAGGCTGGTCTCAAACTCCTGATCTCAAGTGATCCTCCTGCCTTGGCCTCCCAAAGTGCTGGGATTACAGGTGTGAGCCACCGGGCCCAACCTAGCTTTATCTTTTTAATTGTTTCTACTTCTTGCCTTGCTACTTGAGCTTTTACTTCCTTTCCTATGTATAGGAAAGCTGCTTCGATGTCATAATGTGCCTTCTTTCTACCTTAAGTCTCACAGTTAAATTTCATATTCTGGACTTAAAAAAATTCATCTCTGAAAGTAAGGCCTGTTGATTCAACTGTATCCAAATATAATCTAAAAGTTAACATTGGCTTCTTTTAAGTCATTAATACCATTGATTAAATGTAAAGGAGACCCCTGAGAAAACAGGGAACTAGAAATTAGTATAAGAAAATATATTCCCTTTATATTTAACAATATCCACTTTTTATGATTGTGATTTTTCGTGTGCATCGAGTACTTGTTGCAATATATAATGCAATGTGTTCTTTGATGTGAAAGAAAATGCTCCTATAGCAACATGCTAAATTAATGATGGATCTCAAGTCTACTTCATATTTCTGGGGAAAATGCTTTGTTAACACTTTGAATCGACTTTTATTCACAGCAAAGGTCAGTTCAGTGCCCTCATTCTACATTGTTTCTCTGCAACTGTTTTAAAAACATGGTAAGCCTCTGGCTTTTTTCTAATCAGATTTACCCTGAGTTATCTGTTTTGTATCCCTTTATTTTGTAAGTTGATCCCCTTTTTAATTTAAAGTACGGTTTGATTTCTTATATAGAAGCAATGTTTGCGTTTTGTTGGAACACTCCTTGGAGCAGTCTAAAGAATTGCCCTTTCTTGTTTTTATGTAGAGCATCTGGTGAACTTTACATCCTATATCCCAGATTTTGCTGAGTTTCATATTTTGTCCTTTAATTTATCCAAAACTTACATTTTCTGGCTTCCAAACATCTCTTTCTTAAATTGACTTATTTAATATTCTCTTACATCAGTAGCCAACTTTTTTAGGGGGGTAAGGTGGAAGTGTATTTTCCACAGAGAATCAAAGAAAGTTTTATTACTTAATAACCCATTAATCAGACTGTAGGAAGCCATGTTGAAACTAGAGTTTGGGCCATTGTTCAGGGCCACTCACAGTAAAACCAGACTCACAGCGTATTCAATTTAATTCCTTCTTTTAAAAAATTAGACATTATTAAGATGGTATAAAACTTTAGTGTTTCTTACATATTGGTAAAGTCGTGTGTGGTGAATATATGAATATCAAAACTAAAAGTAATTGTCTTAGTCTTTTTCTGTAACAGAATGACAAAGACTAGGTAATTTATAACAAGGAGAAATGTATTTCTCAGAGTTCTGGAGGCTGTACTGGCATCTGTTCAAGGCCTTCTTGCTGCATCATAACATGATTTCAAGGCAAGTGACCATACGAGAGAGCAAGACAGAGAGAGGAAATTGGGCCAAACTCACTTTTATGACAAATCCAGTCTCAATATAACTAACCCACTCCTGTGATAATGGTGTTAATCCATTCACGAGGGCAGAACCCTCATGGAAACAGAAGGCAGCCCTCTGCAGAGCCCTCATGACTTAATCACCTCTTAAAAGTCTCACCCCTTAATACCGTTACAAAGGCAATTAAAGCTCAACATGTGTTTAGGAGGGGACATTGCAGCCATAGTGGTAATCCGTAGTTTAGAAAGTATACTGGTTTAGAATGCTAATTTTTTAAAAAAATTTTTTTCTGAGACAGAGTTTTGCTCTGTTGCCCACGCTGGAGTGCAGTGGCATGATCTCGGCTCACTGCAACCTCTGCCTCTCAGGCTTAAGCAATTCTCATGCCTCAGCCTCCCGAGTAGCTGTGATTACAGGTGTGTGCCACCATGCCTGGCTAATTTTTTGTATTTTTAATAGAGATGGAGTTTTGCCATGTTGCCCAGGCTGGTCTTGAACACATGACCTCAGGCGATCTGCCCACCTCAACCTTCCAAAGTGCTAGGATTACAGGCGTGAGCCACTGCACCCAGTCTAGAATGCGAATTTTAGAATACATTATTTTTATAACTCATTATTAATCATAATGATAATCCCTAACAGCTATTAAATGTGCCCTATATACTGAGTACTGAACTCAACATTTTCTACATATTAATTACCTTCATAACAGGTGTTTGAGGCAGGCAGTATTATTACTTTCATTGTAAATATGTGTAGCCTGAATCACAGGAAAGTTAAGAAACTGCCCCAATACCACAATTTAAAAATGTACCTGGGATTTGTTTTAATCACGTATGGTAAGACATGCAGACATGGAAATGACTGTCATGGAGGAAGACAATTTTACTCCCAGTTCCCTAGACACAGGAAGTACAGGAGGCCATGCAGGGCCACCTTGGGGAAGCACCATGGTCACTCAGGAGGCAGAAGGAACAGGAGGAAAGCATGAGCAAGAGTCTTTATTGTGGGTCCACAAGAAGAAACAAGTAAGGCAGGGTACATAGGCTTAGGATTGGCTAGTTTGAATAATTTCAGTGAGCTCCAGTGTGTAGGGACTGCCCCTACTTTTCTGGTACCTGGACTTGGTATGCTTAGGGTGAAAGAATAATGCCTTCTGGAGTGGAAAAGGCAGATAGAAGAGGGAGTTTGAGGTAAAGACTATGGATTAGTTGGGTTGCTTATGAAAGGCACACTTGCAGGGGAGTGGTTTGCTGTCTGTAAGAATGGGCTACGCCTGTCAGTGGGGCTCCAGATGCCAGAGCATCAAGAATATGAAAAATAGGCTGGGCTGGTGGCTCACACCTGTAATCCCAGCACTTTGAGAGGCTGAGGCAGTAGGATCACTTGAGGTCAGGAGTTCAACACCAGGCTGGTTAACATGGCAAAATCCTGTCTTTACTAAAAATGCTAATATTAGCCAAGCGTGGTGGCACATGCCTGTAATCCCAGCTACTCAGGAGGCTGAGGCATGAGAATTCCTTGAACTGGGAGTGAACCTGGAAGGTGGAGGTTACAGCCAGCCGATATCATGCCATTGCATTACAGCCTGGGCAACAGAGAGAGACTCCATGTAAAAAAAAAAAAAAGAGAGAGAGAGAAAAAAATTTAGTGAATGTGGTCACACAGTATAAGAAGCAGAGTATGACCAACAGAATGGGAAAAAATTTTTGCAGTCTATCCATCTGACAAAGGGCTGATATCCAGAATTTACAAAGAACTAAAACAGATTTACAAGAAAAAAACAAGCCCATTCAAAAGTGGGCGAAGGATATGAACAGATACCTTACAAAAGAAGACATACATGAGACCAACAAACATATGAAAAAATGCTCATCATCACTGGTCATTAGAGAAATGCAAATCAAAACTACATTGAGATAACATCTCACGCCAGTTAGAATGGCAATCATTAAAAAATTTGGAGACAACAGATGCTGGAGAGGATGTGGAGAAAAAGGAACACTTTTACACTGTTGGTGGGAGTGTAAACTAGTTCAACCATTGTGGAAGACAGTGTGGCGGTTCCTCAAGGACCTAGAAATAGACATTCCATTTGACCCAGCAATCCCATTACTGGGTATATATCCAAAGGATTATAAATC
>CAUYQU010057560.1:0-19146 GCA_963574635.1 Cheracebus regulus
TCTCTTTTTCTAAAATCTCTTCCTCTTTCTTTCTCTTTCATTTTTTTCTTTCTCTTGCAGTTTCTTTCTTTCTCCTTTTCTCTCTTTTTCTAAAATCTCTTCCTCTTCCTTTCTCTCTTTCATTCTTTTTATTCTAAAAAAAAAAAAAAAAAAAAAAAAAAAAGAACATTTAGAACTAAATAAAAAAGACAAATAACCCAATTAAAAACTGGGCAAAATATTTGAATAGAAATTTCTTCAAAGAAGATATTCAACTGGGCAATAAGCACATTAAAAAAAATCAGGCTAGGTGGCTCAGGGCTGTAATCCCAGCACTTTGGGAAGCTGAGATTGGAGGATTGCTTAAGGCCAGGACTTTGAGACCAGACTAGGCAACATAGCAAACCCATCTCTACAAAAAAAAAAAAAATTTATTAGCTGGATATAGTGTTGTGCATGTGAGGGCCCAGCTACTTGGGAGGTTGAGGTATGAAGATTGCTTGATTCCAGGAATTTGGGTTGCAGGGAGCTATGATTGAGCCACTGTACTCCAGCCCAGGAGACAGAGCAAGACCCTGTCTCAAAAAAAAAAAAAAAAGCCAGGCACAGTGGCTCATGCCTGTAATCCCAACGCTTTGGAAGGCTGAGGCAGGCGGATCATGAGGTCCAGAGTTCAAGGCCAGCCTGACCAATATGGTGAAAACCCATCTCTACTAAAAATACAAAAATTAGATGGACGTGATGGCGTGTGCCCGTAGTCCCAGCTACTCTGGAGGCTGAGGCAGGAGAATCACTTGAACCTGGGAGGTGGAGGTTGCAGTGAGCTGAGATGGTGCCACTGCACTACAGCCTGGGCAACAGAGTGAGACTCCTTCTCAAAAAACAAACAAAAAATTGGCTTGGTGTAGTAGCTTACATCTATAATCCCAGCACTTTGGGTGACTGTCTGTGGTGGGACAATCACCTGACCCAGGAGTTCAGGACCAGCTTGGGCAGCATGACAAGACCCCATCTCTACAAGAAAAAAAATTTTTTTTTCTTCACCAAAAGCAGACCCTTGAGGCTGGGCACAGTGGCTCACACCTGTAATCCCAGCACTTTGGGAGACCGAGACCGGTGGATCACCTGAGGTCAGGAGTTCAAGACCACCTTGACCAACATGGAAAAACCCTGTCTCTACTTAGTTGGGTGTGGTGGCACATGCCTATAATCCTAGCTATCCCAGCTACTTGGGAGGATGAGGCAGGAAAATCATTTAAACCTGGAAGGTGGAGGTTGCAGCTAGCTGAGATCACGCCATTGCACTCCAGGCAGGGCAACAGGAGTGAAACTCTATCTCAATAAAAAGCTGGTACTTGAAAAAAATTTAAGAACTAGTAGAGCATGGTGGTGTATGCCTGTAGTCCCAGCTATGATTGCTTGAGCCTAGGAAGTTGAGGTTGCTGTGAGCCCCATTCACGCTATTGCATTCCAGCCTGGGAAACAGAGCAAGACCCTTTCTCAAGAAAATAGTAATCATTAATCATAAGGGAAGTGCAAATCAGCCATAATGAGATACCACTTCACGCCCTCTAGGATGGCTGTAATTAAAGGGACAGACAAGAAGTGTTGACAAAGATGTGGAGAAGTCAGAACCCTCACACATTCTGGTGGGACTATAAAATGGTGCAGTCATTTTTGGAAAACAGTTTGGCAGTTCCTCAGAAAGTTAAATGATGCTGAGCATGGTGGCTCGCGCCTGTAATCCCAACACTTTGGAAGGCCAAGGCAGGTGGATCACCTGAGGTCAGGAGTTCGAGACCAGGCTGGCCAAAGTGGTGAAACCATGTCTTTACTAAAAATACAAAAATTAGCTAGGTATGATGTGGAATGCTTGTAATCCCAGCTACTTGGGAGGCTGAGGCAGAATTGCTTGAACCCAAGAGGTGGAGGTAGCAGGGAGCTGAGATCACACCACTGCACTCCAGCCTGGGTGACAAAGCAAGACCGCCTCTCAGAAACAAAATACAGAAATTAGCTGGGCATGGTGGCCTGCACCTGTAATCCCACGTACTTGGGAGGCTAAGGCAGGAGAATAGCTTGAACTTGGGAGGCGGAGGTTGCATTGAGCTGAGATTACATCATTGCACTCTAGCCTGGGCGACAGAGCGAGACTCCATCTCAAAAAAAAAAAAAGAAAAGAAAAAGAAAACCTTGTTGTGCTTTTATTTTAATGCTCAATTATTTACAGGAAAACATATAATACCCTTTTGAATTTAGTGTTCACATACAGAATTTCTTTTGCAAGAAATCTTCCACAACTTGTTTAAACCTTTAGCTTTATCTTATCTAATTTAAAATAATCCTTTAACCCTAGACAAAAATTTACATTTCCATGCCTTCTTCATTTTACTGAGATTATATGACTAATTATTTGCTAAGATGAAGACCTGTGTCCTGGTCCTTACCAAATTGTAAAGTAGACAAGTCAAACGGTTCTGAAAGTCCAAAGAAGCAGTTTGTAACTGTAAAACATTTAACAAACTTAATATCTGTCCCTTATCATTTAGACCACTGTCTACATTTGGACTTTTAACAAGTCCAAAGAAGCAGTTTGTAACTGTAAAACATTTAACAAACTTAATATCTGTCCCGTATCATTTAGACCACTGTCTACATTTTAACAACATTTGCATTGTTTAATCTTAAAGATTACCAGTAATCTTTATTTTTGTTTTTTTTGTTGTTGTTGTTTTTGTTTTTTTTTAAGAGATGGGGTTTCACCATGTTGGTCAGGGTTGTCTGGAACTCCTGACCTCAAGTGATCCACCCACCTCAGCCTCTCAAAGTGCTGGGATTACAGGTGTGAGCCACTGTGCCTGGCCTTACCAGTAATCTTTAAGACTGTTTTTATTTCTCAAAGATTAAAGTCACATGAACTAAAAGGCATTACAGCTTTTATTTTTCCTTCAAAAATATTTTATCAAAGCACTTATTTTCCTTTAGGCCAATTAATTAGAGATGTCTTTTTTTTTTTTTTTTTTTTTTTTTTTAAGTGGAGTTTTGGTCTTTTTGCCCAGGCTGGAGTGCAATGGTGTGACCTCGACTTGCAGCAACCTCCATCTCCCGGGTTCAAGTGATTCTCCTGCCTCAACCTCCTGAGCAGCTGGGATTACAGGCATGTGCCACCATGCCTGGCTGATTTTGTATTTTTAGTAGAGATGGGATTTCTCCATGTTGGCCAGGTTGGTCTCAAAGTCCCAACCTCAGGTGATCCACCCACCTCAGCCTCCTCAGGGATTACAGCCTCAGTAATCCTCAGGGATTACAGGCATGAGCCATTGCCCCCTGCCAGAGCTCTCTTTTTTTAATAGACATCACACACAACACATATAACCGCACAGACAAACAGAAGCAGATCCAGTAGTTATAAGATTTTCTGTTTGCCAATCTCCTAATTGGGCTGTTGGCCTCCAAGTGGGGCCCTTTAAGATGAGGGCTAGAAAAGCATGCAGTTTCTGGGTCCCAAGAAATGGGGTATAGCTGGAAGACAAAAATAAATATTGAGAGGGACCTATCCGCTTTTAATTCCTAGGTTTTCATGTGGAAAACAGAGGTTTCTCCCAAAATGGAATGCATGGCAAATTTTCTGTTCTTCCCAATGAGTCCCAGGCCATCAGAAATTATCTTAGGGCCTCTCATGCATGCATTAAAGGTAGCAAGATAAAATAGAGAAAAGGAATTCAGTCAACTGAGAAAAAAACCTTTTTCCAGAAAGACAAGATCCAAGAAGAGAAAAACAATTTTTAAAAATATACCTGTAATGCTGGGCACGGTGGCTCACACCTATAATCCCATCACTTTGGGAGGTCGAGGCGGGTGGATCACCTGAAGTCAGGAGTTTGAGGAGACCAGCCTGACCAACATGGTGAAACCTCATCTTTAAAAATATATATAGACCTATAACTTGGATATCCACTTTTTTTGTTGTGTTTGAGACAGAGTCTTGCTCTGTTGCCCAGGCTGGAGTGCAATGGTGTGATCTCGGCTCACTGCAACCTCTGTCTCCCAGGTTCAAACGATTCTCCTGCCTCAGCCTCCCAAGTAGCTGGGACTACAGGTGTGTGCCACCACACCCAACTAAAATTTTTTTGTATTTTTAGAAGAGATGGAGTTTCACTATGTTGGCCAGGCTAGTCTTGAACTCATGACCTCAGGTGATCTGCCCACCTCAACCTCCCAAAGGGCTGGGATTGCAGGCATAAGTCACTGTACTCAGCCAGGATATCCACTCCCCACCCTGCCCCCGCTTTTTAAAAAGTTTTTTTGGCTGTAAGTTTATTCAATGCAAAATCATCCTCCCCAGTTTACTGAGGTGGCTGACCATGTCCATGACCAAGTCCACCTCTAAACTGGAATTTGGTTGCTGACCCACCCCCAGCCTCGACTTTCTTGTCAGCACCAGGGAGCACAGCACTCTGTCTGTAGGTGTCTCTCTTGGCTTCTCCTCTTGTGAGTCTTGCAGGTCACTCACCTTCCATACCTTTAGGCTGAGGCCTGCCAGTCACTGGACAGCTTTGGTGTAGGGTGGCAGGCACAATCTCTCGGGGCAGATGAAGGTAATCATGGAGATACTGGTTACCCTCATTGGTAAGGCACCGGTAGAAACGTCTCCAGGAAAACTGTTCCTGCACGTAGCCTCAGGACTTGAGAGACTGCAGGGCCTTCATGACATGAAGGTTGGACACATTCTTGTCTGCCAGCTCTGGGTGCTTAGGCATGTGGCCGTCCTTCTTGGCCACCACGACTCTCTCCTTAAAAAGGAGCTCATAAATTGCAATCCGTTTTTTCTTAGGCATCACCATCTCTGTGGCTTTAGGGCCCAGGGCCGGACGGATATCCACTTTTAATTAAGCTGAGTGCTTTTTAAGAAAATCCTTTTTGCAGGGACTGGGTGCAGTGGCTCATGCCTGTAACCCAACACTCTGGGAGGCCAAAGTGGGCGGATCACTTGAGGTCAGGAGTTCAAGACCAGCCTGGCCAACATGGTGAAACTCCATCTCTACTAAAAATACAAAAATTAGCTGGAAATCACTTGAACCCAGGAGGCGGAGGTTGCAGTGAGCTGAGATCATGCCACTGCACTCCAGCCTGGGTGACAGAGCAAGACTCCATCTCAGAAAATTTTTGTCGCCCAGGCTGGAGTGCAGTGGTATGACTTCTGCTCACTGAAATCTCGGCTTGTTGGGTTCAAACGATTCTCCTGCCTCAGCCTCCTGAGTAGCTGGGTTTATAGGCATCCACCACCACACCCAATAAGTTTTGTATTTTTAGTAGAGACAAGGTTTTGCTATGTTGCCCAGGATGGTCTAGAACTCCTGGCCTCAAGTGATCTGCTCATTTCAGCCTTCCAAAGTGCTGAGATTACAGGCAGGAACCACTGTGCCCAGTCGTGTGTTTTTTTTGTTGTTATTGTTGTTGCTTGTTTTATTTTTTTTTTGAGACGGAGTCTCACTCTTGCCCAGGCTGGCACTGCAGCCCCAACCTTCTGGATTCAAGCGATCTCTCTCAGCTTCCCAGGTAGCTGGGACTGCAGCCAATTTTTTATTTTTTGTAGAGACAGGGTCTTACTATGTTGTAGGAGTTGTAGAGGGCTGCAGCAAAGTGTGTACTGACCAGTTTGGTGAGCTGGCTTTAACAGCAGGCCTATGGAGTCCTAGACCTGCATCCCATCCTAAGGTACCCCTCTTTCTGACAGAACCATACAGAGAGACATGCAGAGCACACCAGATTGGCTACAGCTTAAGACCAACCTTACAAATCCTTTTTCATTAATTAAAACTTTACAGATAATATAAACAGTGATCCTATTATTCCCTTTCCAGTTTATACAGGGAGAGGGAGGCCAAAATCCTGACTGGTTAAAGAAACAAAACACACAAAAAAACTCCTACCCTTTTGTTGACATGTCAGGCTTCTGGGTTCCCTCCCCACTGAGCTCAATCCCAAGCCAACCAGTTTAAGGTTTGGGAAATTAACTTCTCCCAGTTTGGTGGATACATCCCAGGAGAGCATCCTGCAGCATGGGGGCACAACCACCCATCTGTAAAGAGAGGACGGAGGAGGAGGAAGGAGTAAGAAGGCATTTATTCAAAGGAGCCCCAGGACTCAGAATGCATTCAAAAGATGAATGGCTACTCATCTAGAAAGAGGGGAGCAAGGCATCCCTGGTACCCTTCTCTTCCTAGCGAATACCTGGCTTACGTGAGGGAGAGAAAGCAAGGCATCCCTCTTTCTTTTGTCCTTATATCCCCGAATCCCAGCAACCATGACAGGGTGCTGCCCATGGGTGTCAAAGTGGCTTTCACCCATGTTAATGGAGGAGGGTAGGGAGTGGGATTATCTGCTCTTACTTAGATATGCCCTATCTCCTCTGCTGTCAATAGCCTTTGCATTCCCTAAACCTCATTTATGCCATGGATACTAGCATGACCTTTATCTATGAAACAAGAGGCTTGGTTTAATTAGCAGAAATTAGTCATGCTTACTGGCGCTGTGCCTTTTAAATTCTGTTATCATGTGCCTCTGGATCCCTCAGATCCAGTTTTCTTCCCTAGGACTTTGACGAGAAGCTTGGAATTGAGTTTGGGATAAAACAACAGTCCCAGGGTGTTGCATGGACTCCTTATCATAAGCTGAATGCTAAGGTGAAGCTGTGGAATTGAGTCCTTCTCCAACAAAGGATAGAAAAGGGTGTTTTGTGAGTTGGGGTCCCGGCCTAGTAAAACATCTTCTAAAAGTAAAAAAGCCTCTGGCATAGAGGAGCCCCCTCCACTTGCAGGGCTGTGTTATTAGGTTGGTGCAAGAACAATCAATCACAGTCCTCGCCATTCTAAGTAATTGCAAAAACTGCAACTAGTTTTGCACCAGCCTACCAACTCCTGACCTGGTGGAGAAAAGGAAAATAAAAGTAGCTTAAATGCAGGGCTGTGTTAACTGCTGACAGGATGGAGAAAAGAAAAAGATGCCTGGGGAACAGACCTCTTATTCTTATGCAAATGAGTTTCTCCAACAGAGAAAGTTTTAATTGCCGTTTCTACCCTGGGGTTCAGACTGAGCTGGACCCCTTAGTCCGAGGAGGGGAAGACTCCATGGTCCCTGGAACGCTAGCCAGTCAGCTTCAGCCAGTTGCACAGAGCCCTTGGGCCATGAGCCCCAGCCCCAGCTGGGAGAGGCAGAGGGCAGGGAGCCACCATTTGCTTGTCAATCCCATGCATGCACCTGCAGCCATTGGGGTGGGGATGGAACACCCCCAATATTGTGAAAGAAAAGATAGCTGCCATCACAGTCCTGCAGGAAGAAGGAAAATGCCATAGAAAAGGCTGGGTTGGACCAAGGCTGACATTCCCGACCTCTGAGAGTGATGGGGTGAGGGGGTGCAGTTTCCTCTATTCTCAGAAGAAGTCTGAGGACAAGAAGCTGTGGAAAGGAAAGGGAAACATATTTTTTTGGTTTGCATTTTACCCTCCCCTCCTCATGTCCCTGTATGGGCCACCAAAATGATGCAAGATTTTTTGCTCTTTAGCTCCACTAAAATCTGGGTTCTTGTCTCACAACTAGGAAAAATTAGGCGCACAGACACATTGGAAGGTGAAGAGAGTGGAATTTATTAAAAGAAAGCTCTTAGCAAAAAAGAGAGGATCCTGCCAACAGACTCCCACCTCAGGGATCGAATACCAAGCCAACACATGTGAGCGGAAGAGGCCAAGCTCCTTTTCCTGCATAAGAAGCAAATTCCTGGTGGCTCCACCCCATTCTTTCAGTGCACATGCGGGCCCTTAGTCTGAGTCACTCTACATTGATTTCCCTTACTGTACATGTGTTAAGGGATGGAATTTTTCACCATGGGCATGTTTAGGCAAGTACCCTGTGCACAAGACCTATGCGGCATATGGCTGTCTCCTGTCTCTATCAGTAGTATCACTAAAGAGATAGAAAACCTGCAAAGAAACCAAAAAATAATTCTGGAGCTGAAAAGCATGATAACAAGTAAAAAATGCACTGGAGGGATTCAAAGCAAATCTGAACAGAGAAAAGAATCTGTGAACTTGAAGATAGGACCATGGAAATTACCAAATCTGAGGAACACAACTGTCTGGGAATGCAGCCCAGTAGGTCTCAGCCTTATTTTACTCAGCCTCTATTCAAGATGGACTTGCTGTGGTTCAAATGCCTCTAACACAAGTGAGATGAAATCAAAGAGACCCACACTGACACATAACTAAACTCTTTTTTTTTTTTTTTAAAGACAGGATTTCACCATGTTAATCAGGCTGGTCTTGAACTCCTGACCTCAGGTGATTCACCTGCCTTGGCCTCCAAAGTGCTTGGATTACAGGTGTGAGCCACCACGCCCGGCCTTTTTATTTTATTTTTTAATCTTTTTGAGACATCCTCATCCTGCCGCCCAGCCTGAAGTACAGTGATATGATCTTGGCTCACTGCAACCTCCATCTCCCAGGCTCGAGAGATCCTCTCACCTCAGGTACTCAAGTAGCTAGGACTACAGGAATGCATCAGCATGCCTGGCTAAATTTGTTCTTTGAGGGTGGGTAGAGATGGGGTTTTACCATGTTGCCCAGGCTGGTCCCAAGTTCCTGGGCTCAAGCAATCCACCCTCCTCAGCCTCCCAAAGTGCTGGGATTACAGGTGTGAGCCACCGCACCCAGCCATAATTAAACTTTTAAAAGCCAGCTTGATCCGAGTCATGACACCAGAAAAAAAAAAAAAAGCCTGGCAAAACCCCACTTCTAAAAATACAAAAATTAGCCAGGTGTGGTGGCAAGCACCTGTAGTCCCAGCTACTCAGGGGGCTGAGGCAGGAGGATTGCTTGAGCCCAAGAAATCAGCTTGAGCTGACATCATGCTACTGTACTCCAGCCTGAGTGACAGAGCAAGATACTATCTCTATAAAAAATAAATAAAATAGGCCAGGCATGAGCCACCACTTTGGGAGGCCAAGGCAGGCAGATCACTTGAGGGTAGGAATTTGAGACCAGCCTGGCCAACATGGTAAAAACCTGTCTCTCCTAAAAATACAAAAATTAGCTGGGTGTGATGGCATGTACCTCTGTAGTCCCAGCTAATCAGAAGGCAGAGGCAGGAGAACCACTTGAACTAAGGAGGCAGAGGTTGCAGTGAGGGGATCATGCCACTGCCCTCCAGCCTGGGCAACAAAGAGAGATTCCATCTCAACAATAAATAAAATAAACTTTCAAAAGCCAAAAAACAGAGAATCTTGAAAGTGTGAAGAGAGAAATGATTCATCATATTTAAGGGCTCTTTAATAATATTATCAGTAGATTTCTCACCAGAAACTTTTAAGGATAGCAGGCAATGGGGTGATAAATTTAAAGTGCTTAAAGAAAAATAACTGTCAACCAAGAATCTTATATCTAGCAAATTATCCTTCAAAAGTGTGGGAGAAGCTGGATGTGGTAGCTCACACCTGTAATCCCAGCACTTTGGGAGGCCAAGGTGGGCAGATCACTTGAGGTCAGGAGTTCGAGACCACTCTCGCCAACATGGTGAAACCCTATATCTACTAAAAATACAAAAATTAGATGGGCATGGTGGCACACGTGTAATCCCAGCTACACGGGAGGCAGAGGCAAGAGAATTGCTTGAACCCAGGAGGAGGAGGTTGCAGTGAGCCAAGATCATGCTATTGCATTCCAGCCTAGGCAACAGAGCGAGACTGTCTCAAAAAAAAAAAAAAAAGTGAAGGAGAAATTAAGACGTTTACAGAAAAACAAAAGCTGAGGGAATTCATTACCACTAGACTGGTCCTGCAAGAAATGCTGAAGGGAGTCTTTCAAATTGCTACAAAATTAACATTAAAGAATAAATACATAAAAGGAAAGAGACATCCTTTGTGGTGGATTAGAAGATAATATTGTTAAGATGTTACTGTTACCCAAAGTGATCTGCAGATACAATGTAATCCCTATCAAAACCTCAATGCATTTTTGCAGAAATGGAAAAGCCCATTCTAAAGTTCAATCTGAAGGGATTCTGAATAGCCAAAACAGTTTTAAAAAGAACAAAGCTGGAGGACTTATACTTCCTGATTTTGGATTCTTGCTCTGCTGCCCAGGCTGGAGTGCGGTGGCTCAATCTCAGCTTACTGCAGCCTCTGCCTCCTGGGTTCACACAATTCTGCCTGAGCCTCCTAAGTAGCTGGTATTACAGGCGTGCACCACCACACCCAGCTAATTTTTGTATTTTTAGTAGAGATGAGGTTTTACTGTGTTGGCCAGGCTGGTCTTGAACTCCTGACCTCAAGTGATCCACCTTCCTCGGCCTCCCAAAGTCCTGGGATTACAGGTGTGAGCCACCTTGCCTGGCTGATCCAATTTACTTATAGTACTGTTCAGGCCCTCTATTTCCTTATGGTTCTGTCTGATTGTCCTATTATTGAAAGTAGGGTATTGAAGTTTCCAACTGTTACTGTAGAAGTCTATATTTTTTTCTCTTTAATTCTGTCAATGTTATCTTCATATATTTTGGGGGTCTTTTGTTTGGTGCATACATGTTTATCATTGTTGTCTTCTTAGTGAATTGACTCTTATCAATAGTGATGCCCTTTTTATTTATTTATTTTTATGAGAAAGAGTCTTGCTATGTCACCCAGGCTGGAGTGTAGTGGTGAAATCTTGGCTCACTGCATCTTCAGCCTCCCAGGTTCAAGAGATCCTCCCACCTCAGCCTCCTGAGTAGCTGGGACTACAGGTATGCACCCACACCTGGCTAATTGTGTTTATTTTTTGTAGAGATGAAGTCTTACTATGTTGCCCAGGCTGATCTCAAATTCCTGGACTCAAGTGATCTCTGCCTTAGCCTCTAAAAGCACTGGGATTAAAGGGCTGTCATGTGAGCCACCAGGCCAGGACTTAAAAAAAATAAATTTTAGGCCAGGCGTGGTGGCTCACGCCTGTAATCCAAGCACTTTGGAGGCCAAGGTGGGTGGATCACCTGAGGTAGGGAGTTCAAGATCAGCCAGACCAACATGGTGAAACCTCATCATTATAAAAAAAAAAAAAAAAGAAAAAAAGAAAATAAATAAATTTTAGTGTAACTTTTTTTCTTTTTCTTTTTCTTTCTTTCTTTCTTTCTTTCTTTCTTTTTTTTTTTTTTTTTTTTTTTGATCTTACAGGCTTATAGTATAAATTTTTTGATTAAAAAAGTGGGACCAGGCATGGTGGTTCACATCTGTAATACCAGCACTTTGGGAGGCTGAGGCAGGTGATTACTTCAGCCCAGAAGTTTGAGAACAGCCTGGGCAACATGGGAAAACCCTGTCTCTACAAAATAAAACATAATAATAAAAAAAAAATTCGCCAGACCTGGTGGCACATGCCTGTAGTACCAGTTACTTGGGAGTCTGAGGTAGGAGAATCACTTTGAACTGGAAGTTGAGGCTGCAGTGGTTCATGATTGCACTACTGTACTCCAGCCTGGGCAACAGAGACCCTGTCTCAGAAAGAAAGAAAGAAAGAAAGAGAAAGAAAGAAAGAAAAAGACTAGTTCTCACTATGCTGGTCTTAAACTCCTGGCCTCAAGTAATCTTTACGCCTTGGCCTCCTGAAGTGCTGGGATTATAAGTGTGAGCCACAATGCCCAGTCTACAATTTCCTTATATGTCTCTTATAACAGGGTGTCTTTTTTTTTTAATTGTTTGTTCTTAGAGACAGAATTTTTTTTTTTTTTTGAGACAGAGTCTTGCTCTTGTCACCCAGGCTTGAGTGTAGTGGTGCAATCTAGGCTCACTGCAACCTCCGCCTCCCGGGTTCAAGTGATCCTCCTGCCTCAGCCTCCTTAGTAGCTGGGACTACAGGCGCATGCCACCATACCCAGCTAATTTTTGTATTTTTAGTAGACACAGGGTTTCACTATGTTGGCCAGGATGATCTCATTCTCTTGACCTGTGACCTGCTCACCTTGCCCTCCCAAAGTGCTGCGATTATAGGGATGAGCCAGCGTGCCCAGCCAAGACAGGGTCTTTTTATGCTGCCTAGGCTGGTCTCAAACTCCTGAGTTTAAGGGATCTTCCTGCCTCAATCTCTTGAGTAGCTTGGCCTACAGGCATATGCTACCACTCAGTACTTGTAACAGGTTTTGACTTAAAGTCTATTTTGTCTGATATTAGTATAGCCAACCTAGTTCTCTTTTAATTACTATTTGCTTGGAATGTCTTTCTCCATACTTCTGCTTTCCACTTATTTGTATCTTTAGATCTAAAGTGAGTCTCTTATAGACAGCATACATTTGAATTGTGTTTTTTAAAATCCATTTGCCAGTCTCTGCCTTTTGTTTAGACAGATTAATCCATTTATATTTAAAGTAATTACTGATAAGAAATTTACTACTGCCATTTTGCTGTTTATTTTTCATATGTCTTATAGTATTTTTGTTCCTCATTTCTTTGAAAGAACACAGAAGAAGATATACTGCTTTCTTTTGTGTTCAGTTGACTTTTTGTAGTGATTCCCTTCTCATATATACTTATCTGTATATTCTACAGACATTTTCTTTGTGGTTACCATGGGGATTACATTTAACATCCTAAAGTTGTAACAATCTAATTTGAATTTACACCAATTTAATTTCAATTGTATATAAAAACTACCTCTTTTGCCAACTCATACCATTCTATACTCTTCTTCATGTTATTGATGTTACAGTATATTGTATATCCAATAATGTAGATTTAAAATTTATAATTACTTTTTATGCATTCATCTTTTAAGTCTTGTTGAAAATAAAATGTGGAGTTACAAACCAAAATTAAATAATACTGGCTTTTATATTTGACTGCGTATTTATCTTTAGTGGACATCTTTGCATCTCACTGCAGCAAGTTACTGTCTAGCATCCTTTCATTACAATTTGAAGGACTCCCTTAACTGTTTCTTATAGGGTAGGTAATATATAAATAAGGTCTGTTCTGTTCCTTGTCGTTCAAAGGCGCAAAGGAGGGGATCTGGGAAATAGGCTGCTACCTGCTGAGGACCAAGTCAGCCACCACACCAGTGAAGGGATTCAGAATGGCGAGTAAAAAATGCCACAAAACTTCCCTGATGTTGTAAAGATGGCTTTTTCTTGCTTGAGTGTTTGCTTAGTTGCTATAGTTGACTTTTCCAGAACTCCTACAAAGTTGGTTCAGACAACTTCTAGTATTCTCCTTGTTTTCATGGAAGGGAGAGCTTGGAGCTTCCTAGTCCACCAGCTTGCGAAAATACTGTTCGATGGGTTCTTTCGTAAAATTTTTTTTTTTTAAATAAGACGGGGTTTCACTATGTTGGCCAGGATGGTCTCAATCTCTTGACCTCATGATCCGCCGGCCTTGGCCTCTCAAAGTTCTGGGATTACAGGCATGAGCCACCGCGCCTGGCTTGTAAATTTTTTGTTTTTAGACAAAGTCTCATTCTGTTGCCCAGGCTGGAGTGCAGTGGCATGATCTCGGCCCTCTGCAACCTCCACCTCCCAGGTTCAAGCTATTCTCCTGCTTCAGCCTCCTAAGTAACTGGGACTACAGGCATGTGCCAACATGCCCAGCTAATTTTTTTATGTTTTTAGTAGGGACAGAGTTTCACATATTGGCCAGGCTGGTTTCAAACTCCTGATCACATGATCTGCTTACCTGGGCCTCCCAAAGTGCTGAGATTACAGGCATCAGCCACTGTACCTGGACCTTTTTTTTTCTTTTTTCTTTTTTTGAGACAGTCTTATTCTGTCACCCAGGCTGGAGTGTAGTGGTGACCTTAGCTCACTGCAACCTCTGCCTCCCAGATTCAAGCCATTCTCCTGCCTCAGCCTCCCGAGAAGCTGGTATTACAGGCACATACTACCATGCTTGGATATGTGGTTTTTTTTTTTTTTTTTTTTCCTGAGACAGTCTCACTCTGTTGCCTAGGCTGGAGTGCAATGGCATAGTCTCGGCTCACTGAAACCACTGCCCCTTGGGGTAAAGTGATTCTCCTGCTTCAGCCTCTTGAGTAGCTGAGATTATAGGCGCTTGCCAACCAACATGCCCAGCTAATTTCTTTTTGTATTTTTAGTAGAGATGGAGTTTCACCATGTTGGCCAGGCTG
The DNA here is from genome assembly GCA_963574635.1 of Cheracebus regulus. Taxonomy (NCBI): domain Eukaryota; kingdom Metazoa; phylum Chordata; class Mammalia; order Primates; family Pitheciidae; genus Cheracebus; species Cheracebus regulus. Next base: position 14,112 of record CAUYQU010057560.1, read on the forward strand.
GTCTTGAACTTCTGACCTCAAGTGATCTGTCCACCTAGGCCTCCCAAAGTGCTGGGATTACAGGCATGAGGCATAGTGCTGGCCAATTTTATTTATTATTATTATTTTAATTATTTTTTTATTTTTATTTTTGAGACAGAGTCTCTGTTGCTCAGGCTGGAGTGCAGTGGCTGCAATCACTGCAGCCTCCACCTCCTGGGTTCAAGCAATTCTCCTGCCTCAGCTTCCCGAGTAGCTGGGACATGCCAGCACAGGTGCATGCCACCATACCCAGCTAATTTTTGTATTTTTAGAAGAGTTGGGGTTTCACCATGTTGGCCAGGCTGTCTGGAACTCCTGACCTCAAGTGATCCACCCACCTCGGCCTCCCAAAGTGCTGGGATTACAGGCTTGAACCACTATACCTAGCCTAAATTACTGGTTTTTAACCTATGAAATTGGCAATGATTTTGAAAAATTGTAAAATTTATACAGTGTTTGGGAAAACTAGCACTATCAGTGTGGGTGATTTTGCTGGAAAGGCAATCTGTACATGTGTGTGTTTATATATATTGTGTCTGTATATTTATGTACCTCTATATATGTGTACAGGTATATGTATAAATATGTTTATATGTGTATTTTGTATTTATATATGTGTATATGTATATTAGTGTGTATGTCTGTGTATATGTGTAGATATACACATACACAGAGTATATATGTATCAGAAGAGCCTTAAAATACTGATAGCCTATTGAGCTAGAAATTCTACTTTTCAAAATTTGGCATAAGAAAATGATCATTGGTGTTTATGGGACGTTTTGGCTATAAGGATATTTATTGCTCGCATTCCTTATAATAATGAAATCCTGGCAGCAATATTCATGTCCAGCATTAGGGGTTGGTTAAACATGATGATATAACCATACAGTGGGATGCTTAAATTCATGTTAAGTGTAGGGGCCATGGGAAAGTTTCCCCTTGCCCTCTGAAGGTTTACTGAAAAATCAACTCACAAAAAGGAGATTAACTGGAGGAAAGGCATACAAATTTTATTAATGTGTACACAGGGAGAATTACAGAATGATTTCCTACTACCCGACGGGGTTCAGAAGCTTATAGACCATCTTGGCAAAACAACTTACAGGAGTGAGAAAGAGGAATTCTTTTGAGGGGCAATAAAGGATTACTAGGGAGAAGTAATGGATCAGGGCACAGAGATTAACTTGTACACTATGCTGTGAAAAGGTGTTTTCAGGTGTGGTTACATTCTTGGTCTTACAAGGAGGGCAAGAAAAACAGTTGTTCTCCTTAGAGGGTCTGGACTTTAGGCAGTAAAGACATCTTGTGTTTTGGGAGAAACCAGTGGAGAGGGAGGTCAGTAAGACCTGAGGCTTCTTCAGTTCAGCATGTAAAAGTGCCATATTTGGGGGTTATTGGTTTCTGAACCCCAACATTAGGAAGGAGATTTTATGTCAGTAAACATGTATTGCTTATTTTTTTTAAAAAATGCTTATTTCAGGAGTTCAAGACCAGCCTGGCCAACATGGTGAAACCCTGTCTCTTCTAAAAATACAAAAATTAGCTGGGCATGATGGTGAGTGCCTATATTCCCAGCTATTGGGAGGCCGAGGCAGGAGAATTGCTTGAACCTGGGAGGTGGAAGTTGCAGTGAGCCAAGATCTTGCCATTGCACTCTTAAGACCCTATCTCAAAAAGAAAAAAAAAAAAAAGCTCAAGCTCTTTTAGTCTGATCTCCTTCATTTCATTACTCCCTTGAATCAGGCATTTAGGATTTAGAATTTCTCACTCCTCAAACTCTTCCTAACCCTGGCCCTCCTGGATTTGTCCTTATTTTGGGTGTCACAAGTTCCCGTGGCTTTACTTATCAGCTCCCATTTACGGAGCATTAATTATCTTCTGAACTCAAGGCAGCAGTTATGAATTTCTTTACTGAAGGAGGCTCAGAAACATTGACTGGATTCTCCCAAGAGGAAAAGGGACCATGATTCCCAATGTTAACAAACATTTTTAAATAGTTACAAATGGTTACAAATACTAACTCATTTAATCTTCACAGAGAAGAAGGGACTTATTTTTAGCCTTAATTTTCAAATAAGAAACTGTGGCCCTGGAAAGATTCTATCTTGCTGGGGCTCCTAGAGCTGGTAATTGGTGGAGCCCAGATTCCAATACAGGTATTCTGGCTTCAGAGCTAAGGTTTGTTTTTTTTTTTTTTAATCACATCAAAGGACACTTCAGTGCTACAGAGCTAAGGTTTTAATACTGCTTTGCTGTCTTGTAATTTTTTTTTTTTTTTTAAGATGGGGTTTCACCATGATGGCCAGGCTGGTCTTGAACTCCTGACCTCAGGTAATCCACCCACCTCAGCCTCCCAAAGTGCTAAGATTACAGGCGTGAGCCACCGCACCCGGCCTGTCTTGTAATCTTATTAGTAGTAAACATTTTAAAATAGTGGTCGTTAATGATATTTTACTTTTTTAACTTTAATTTTTAAAAAGCTGGGAGCAAGACAGGCAGGGGGTCCTCTCAGTATGTTGCTCAAGCTGATCTTGAACTCCTGGGCCCAAGCGATCCTCCTGCCTCTGCCTCCCAAAGTGGCGGGATTACAGGCGTGAGCCACTGTGTCTGGCCAATGATATTTAATGTAACACCAAAAATGCTATCAACAATGATTTACATTGTCCAGAGCTTTTTATTAAGCATTTTCACTTAGATCATTTTTGGAAACTCATTTTGCAGAGACAAGAACTAAAGCTCAAAAATCTACCTGCCTAAGGACTCATAACTCGTAGAAGAAGCTGTGAAACCTCACTGGAGGAACTGCAGACTTATTATTTTTACTTAGTAACACAATGTAAAGAATAATAAAATTGCTTTGCATTGCTTTGAGCTTCACAATGCCACTTTACACACATTTTACAATAGGTACAGTCTCAGGCCAGCAACTGTCCAACACAACACTGCAAGTAAGAAGTAGGAAAGTTATTGTTTTTCTTAATAATAACGCCTTACGCTCCAGGGCTAAAGAAAAGGCTTGTCTTAGAGAAATTAAACTCCAATCACAGAGAGGTGTGGACTTCAGTGAGGCCCTGGGGCTGTTCTGCGGCCCGAGGGCAGGTTATCCTGCAGCTTTGGTACCGCCCGACGAGTTCCGGCCTCCGGGCACCTGGGCAGGTGGGAGTTGGGCGGTCTCCGGGCTGCGGGGAGACCTGGGCCGCCCGCCCCCACCCCGCCCCGGCCACCCCCGGGCTGCTCCGAGAGGACCGCGGGCCCACCACACCCCACCTCCATCCCTGGAGCGCGTCCCGGAGCGGGCGGGCGGCCGGCGGGCCAGGCCCCTCCCCGGCGCCGAGCCGCGGCCGCGCGGAGGAAGCGGAGGAGGCGGGAGCGGAGACCTCGCTGCGCTCATGGCGTCGCCCGGGTGAGTGCCGTCTCGCAGGCCCCGCGCTCCCGCGGCTGCCGGCAGGAACGGGAGCGGGACCCGGAGCGGCTCCGGCCTGCCGGCTCCGGTCTCCGACGCGGCCTAGACCCGGCCAGGGGCGCCCCCGCCCGCCAGGCCCTTTGGGCCCACGGCCCGTTCGCGCCGACCTTGGGCGGACGCGGTCGGGCGGGCGTGGGGGGCGGGCGGGGGCCCCGGCAGAGGACAGCGGCCCCCCCGGGGTGCCGGGGTCCGGGTACGCGGGCCTAGGGGATCCGGGGAGGGCGAGAGGCCCGGAGGCGCCGGGAGGCAGCGGGAGCGAGGGCCCGGCGAGCGGCTGGGGAACCAGGGTGCGGGTCCTTGCCGCGGCCCGGGGCAACTCCCGGAGGCCTGGAAAGGCTTCACTCCGGCGCCTGGCATCTGTGTTCCTGGGTTTTAAACTTGCTCGCGTTGGGAGTGGACGCTTGTTTGCCGCGTCGTTGAGACGTACCCATAATGTCAGTATCGGGGCAGATGCAGACCCTTTGCTGAGAGCCCGAGAGCCACTCCGGGATCTCCTTGGTCGGGGCCGTTGCCTACCGGCCTGCCTTGGGGTGCCTGCGCTTATTCTGATACTACCTCTTTTAAACTTTTTTGCTTTAAAATGTTGTTCCTTTTAGGAAATGATGGTGACACACATAGTTTGTAATTTTTGGAAAAAAAAAATTCTCACTTGGCAAACTAAAACCTCAGTAATTCATTATTATCTTTTTGTTTTAGTAATTTTACTAGTGCTGAAATCTGGGAATGACAGTCCAACATGTTCATTTTACAGAGAAGGAAATTAGGCTCAAGGTCATCGCTCTAGTTGTTAAAATTCTTCTTTGACTGTTATCCATCAGAGGGTCTTGGACCTAGTGGCTGTGCTAGCCATTCAGTTCCCAAAGAGCTTTACAGGTGTGTGTTGAGGGGCGGGAACGGGGGAGGTGGGGACATGGTGCTGTGTGGCGGGGATCGTGGATATTGTGCCTCCTCTAGAGGAGGAATGAGCCATGCCCTGGGGTGTTTTGGCTCAGTACAGTGGACCTGAATAAAGCAAGCTACCTTGCCTGCTCTCTTTCTAGGCTTTGGGGCAGTGGTCATTTCCGGGACCAGGCCTTTTCTTTGCCCCCTGAGTACGCAGCACTTTGAGCTCATAAATAGAGTAAGCAGGGAACCATCCCTGGGAAGGCCGGGCTAATTGACCTAGGGGTTCAAGGTCCTGCAGCATTCCTTTCCCACTTGTCAGGAAAGGGTGAGGTAGAGCCTCCTGGAGGTGGCATGAGGGTAGCTGAGCCTGTGTGGAGCTGCCCTGAATGAAGCTTTTTTTTTCTCTTTTTTAAATTTTAAACTCTTAAAATTCTACATTTTTTATAAAAAAGATGGGGTTTCACCATGATGGCCAGGCTGGTCATGAACTCCTGACCTCAGGTGATCCACCCACTTAAGCCTCCCAAAGTGCTAGGATTACAGGCGTGAGCCACCACGCCCAGCCTGAAGCTTTTTTTTTTTTTTTTTTTTTTTTTTTTATATAATGGTGGATTTGGGGCCCCGGTACACGACTTTTTTTAAATGGGTCCGCGGTGGGGTTGA
>CAUYQU010057566.1:0-17779 GCA_963574635.1 Cheracebus regulus
TGAAGTTTTTTCTGTTTCTTAGTTTTCCTTCGGGGGGCGCCCCTTCCCTACAGAGCTGGGCCTTCCCAGGTTCAGCTGTGCTTGTTCTCAGTCCTCAGCGCTTCCAATTGCTGTTCTCCTTGTGGGGATGGGACCGGCCGAGCCGACTAAAAGGGCAACCAGTCCCGTACACTCCGCACCGAGAAACGCCGCGCCGGCCAAAAGAGTCACACTGGCGACCCGTGTGGCTCCTTCGCCGGGAATCTCCCAGTTTGTGGGCATCAAAAATTCGTCTGCAATTGCGGCATCCACTCGCTCTCTGTGCTTTCACTGGGAGCTACAATCCCGAGCTGCTGCTACGTGGCCATCTTGGATCTCTCTCCCTATTCCTTTACTTTCTTAATAAACTTGCTTTCACTTTGCACTGCGGACTCTCCCTGAATTCTTTTCTTGCGTGAGATCCAAGAACTCTCTCGTGGGGTCTGAATCCCAACCTCTTTCCTGTAATACTACTATTGGCCAGGTGCAGTGGCTCACACCTGTCATCTCAGCACTTCAGGAGACCAAGGCGGGAGGATCACTTGAGGCCAGGGGTTTGAGGTTACAGAGCTATACTCTTGCCACTGCACTCCAGTCTGAGTGACATAGTAAGACCCTGCCTCAAAAGATTTAAAAAATTTTTTTAGCCGGGTGCGGTGGCTCACGCCTGTAATCCTAGCACTTTGGGAGGCCAAGGTGGGTGGATCATCTGAGGTCAGGAGTTCAAGACCAGCCTGGCCAACATGGTGAAACCCCATCCTCAAAAATAAATAAATAATAAATAAAAATAAAAAAGAAAAGAAAAAAATTTTTTAATTAAAAAAAAGGGTAACCACCATCATGCTACAGATTAGTTTTGCCTATTTTGAACTTTACATACTGTCTGTATATAAAGATGTGATGCAGCCAGAACTTTCACCCACCGTATCGTGCTTTGCAGACTCTCCTGTAACTAATTCTATCACTCAACTGTTTGTGAGTTTTATCTGTGTTGTTGCATGCAGCAAACATGCAACAAATTTCTATTGTGGATTTTTTTTTTTTTTTGCATTGCTGTGTAATTTTCCATAAATGGATACTTTGTTTATCCATTGTACAGATGATGGACAGTATTTATGTCTAGTAATTGACTAGTATTAATAGTGTTGCTGTGAACCTTCTAATAGATGTCTTTTGGTGAACAGGTATTTGCATTTCTCTTGCAGATATGTGTTCACCAAGTCTTGCGGTGGTACTACTGGGTCATAGTGCTAGGGGAGGTATATGTTCAGCCTTGGTAGTTATTGCCAAACTCTTCTCTTAAATGACTGCCCAATTCACCGGCTCATTAGCAGTGTTTGGGAGTTCTAGTTGCTGTACATCCCTACCAGCACTTAGGACTTCACCCATCGACTCTGATCCAGTTGGACTCTGCTAGAAAGCATATGGACAACTTTCACTTTGCAAAGCCACAGGCTGCCTGGAGAGACACACGTGCAATGTGTGACAAGTATGACACCTCACCCAGTGCTCTCAGTCTTTGGACCAGGGAGCTCAAATGAGCAACCCAACAGTCCAGATATAAAATTTGGAGATTTTATATAAAAATCTGGCTATTTTGCTTCTAGAAAGAAAAATGAAGGATCCAGCAATAGAGGACCCAAGTTCCCTCATGACCATAAGTGGCCCGAGTCGAGTGTTGGTGGCTGCCAGTCCATCTGCTGTCACCATTCCCTGTGCCTCCCATGACTGATCCACTTCACTCGCTGACTTTTGTGCCCAGACCATAGTAGATAATCGAGTTTCCTGCGGCAGACCCCAGCCTTCCTTCAGCTCAGATGAAGACATGCAACATAACCAAGCAAACATGGCTTACCCTTGGTAGGATATGAGAAATGTGTTGGAAATACTTTCTCTGCCCCCAAGTAGTATCTCCACTAGCACAACTTTTACTTTGTATTAAGAATTGCTCTCTCCCTGCAGGCGTATCTTTTTTTTTTTTTTTGATATGGAGTCTCACTTTGTCACCCAGGCTGGAGTGCAGTGGCATGATCTCGGCTCACTGCAACCTCTGCTCCCGGGTTCAAGCAATTCTCCTGCCTCAGCCTCCCAAGTAACTGGGACTACTGGTGCATGCCACCATGCCTAGGTAATTTTTGTGTTTTTAGTAGAGATGGGGTTTCACCATATTGGCCAGGCTGGTCTCCAATGCCCGCCTTGGCCTCCCAAAGTACTGTGATTACAGGCATGAGCCACTGCGCCCAGCCTGCAGGCGTATCTTAAATAGAATAAAGACTACTGGAAATAATGAGACAGTATATTGTTCTTTTGATGTTATCTCCAATTTCGTATTTTCTCTTTTCCTGTGTAACACACCATCCCAAAACTTAGTGGCTTAAAACAACATTTTATTGGAACATGATTTTGTGGGTCAGGGACATGACCAGAACGCAGTGGGAATAGCTCATCTCCGTTCCATGATGTCTGGGGTCTCAGCTAGAATGGCTCAGAGAGCCGAGGTCATAACTGGGTTATGTCTAGGCCTCACCCTTTCTGTTGTCTGGGTTCCTCAGTTCTCTCCACATGTCTGGGGCTTCCTCACAGCATGGTAGTCTCAAGGTAGTTCCCTGAGGCTGCCAGATCTTTTTCAGGCATAAGTCTGGAGCTGACACATCATCATGTACATTGTACTTTATTATCGAAGCAAGTTACAAGGTCAGCCCAGATTGAAGTTGAGCAGAAATCGCCTCCACTTCTCAGTGGAGAAAACTACAAGGAATTGGTGGCCGTCTTTAATCTGCCCCTCCTTCTCTGCTTCCTCGCTTCCTGCCTCCCTTTCCTCTCTATTCTCCCTTACTCATCCCTATCTGCCATGCTGGGTTTGTTTGTTTGTTTGTTTGTTTTTTGAGAAGTAGTTTCACTCTTGCTGCCCGGGCTGGAGTGCAATAGCATGATCTTGGCTCACTGCAACCTCCGCTCCCTCCTGGGTTCAAGCAATTCTCCTGTCTCTCAGCCTCCCAGATAGCTGGGATTATGGGCATGTGCCACCACACCCGGCCAATTTTGTATTTTTAGTGGAGATGGGGTTTCACCATGTTGGTCAGGCTGGTCTTGAACTCCTGACCTCAGGTGATCCACCCACCTTGGCTTCCTAAAGTGCTGGAATTAGGGGCATCAGCTACCACACCCAGCCATGCTGTTTTTCAGAAACATGTATGGTATGTTCCAGGCACTATCCTAGTTAGTAGTATAGAGATAAAACACCGTTCTTGACCCCAAGACACTTACCATCTACTGGACAAAATAAACTGAGAGCTACAATGAAGAGTGGAAAATGCATGGATACATGTGCACACAGGACCTTTTAAAAGAGAGGCCAATATATTATCCATATTTGAAAACCCCACACCTGATTCAGATCCTGGGTCAGGCCCTCTATAAACATGAATTGAACCAAAGAATTAGAAAATGTCATTAACACCTGAGAATGAACAAGTTTACCTGAGCATTTTCTTTTCTTTCCTTTGTTCTTTCTTTTTTTGTTTTTGAGATGGAGTCTCTCTCTGTCACCCAGGCTGGAGTGAGGTGGTGCAACCTCGGCTCACTGTGACCTCCGCCTCCCAGGTTCAAGCGATTCACCTACCTCAGCCTCCCGAGTAGCTGGGACTGCTGGCCTTCTTCTTTTTTTTTTTTTTTTTTTAAGACGGAGTCTCACTGTTGCCCAGGCTGGAGTGTGGTGGCTCAATCTCGACTCACTGCAACCTCTGCCTCTAGGGTTCAAGTGATTCTCCTGCCTCAGCCTCCTGAGTAGCTGGGATTTCAGGCATGCACCACCACACCCAGCTAATTTTTGTATGTTTAGCAGAGATGGGGTTTCACCATGTTGGCCAGGCTGGTCTTGAACTTCTGATCTCAGGTGATCTGCCCTCCTCGGTGTCCCAAAGTGCTGGGATTACAGGCGTGAGCCACTATGTCCAACCTGAGCATTTCCTATGAGGAAACTAGAAAAACGTCTTGAAAGGTTTAATGAAATTAACTGCCTAGTTATTAATTTGACTAGTGATAAAAATTACTAGTCAGGATTTAAAATTTTCTACTATTTGGCATAAAATATTAATTTATGTGAGCTGAATCATTGAAGCACCCCAGGAACTTGAACATTCTCAGGGGACACTGTCTGGAAATGACTAGTGTGAGCATTCTGAGGTCACTTGGCCCCAGGGCTAGGGGCCTGGGAGGAAGGAGAAACTAGGAGGAACCGACAGGGGCGGTAGGGGCTGGAAAGGCAAGGGAGAGCTGAGAGTGATTTCGGTTATCCCATGCTTCTGCCTGGAAACCTACAACTGAATTGACACTTGTCATGGTGAGGCTATAGCTCCTTGAGGGAAAAAACAGTTGTTTGTTTAAGCTACTGCTTATCAGGTTTTCTGTTAGTTGCAGTCAAATGTTTTTCTAACTAGACAGTCTGTAGGTGGAAAGTGGGGCCTTTGGAGAAGGAGGATGAAGAAATGGATGCCGCAAAGGTGTCCTGGGTCAGGTTCCCTAGCAACAGAGCTGAAAACTGGGATGCTTGCGCAAAGGCTTTATTGGGAGAGTGCTCACAGGGAAGTGTTCTAAGGGAGTCAGGGAAGCACGCTGGGCCTGGAGGAAGGGCCAGACAAGGATGTGGTTTCAGGCGAAGTCCTGTTTCAGCCTGATCCCACAGGAGCTCTGAAGTATAAGTTGCAACACTGTGAATCTGCCTGTGTGTGTGTGTGTGTGTGTGTGTGTGTGTGTGTGTGTGTGTGTGTGTGTGTGTGATGAGGGGATGAAAATTGCGTGGCAGCCCCAATTGCCCAGCAGCGCTGAATAAAGCTGTAGGTGTGAGCCTTAGCAACAGCATCTGCAGCAGCTAGGAGCAGTAAGAGGGATCTCAGGGGGTCCCTGCAAGGCACCAACAGTATCTGCTGCAGAGGATGACTAATTCTTTGTATGATTCATGGCAGATCTTAAATGGTAATTTATATGCACACACAAAAGAATAGCTAAAATGTTACCTACACACTGACCAGAATGCATCCTAAATGTTGGCAAAGAAGGCAGAGAGCAATAGGAACTCTTTTACACTGCCAGCTCAACCACTTTGGAGACCATTTGGCTGCACCTGCTGAAGTGAAACACATGAAGACTGTGATCAAGCAATTCCACTCCCTTGACTATACCCCTAGAGAAGTCTGTCCGTCAAAGAGTTGTCATAATGTCAGCAATAAAAAGGAATGTACAGCCATGCGTTGTGTAATGACAGGGATAGGTTCTGATAAACAACTATTTGTATGTATCTAAACATACCTAAACCAAGAAAAAGTACAGGAAAAATAAGGTTTTATAATCTTATGGGGCCATTGGCATATATGTGGTCTGTTGTTGACAGAGATCACTTTATGGTGGTTCATGCCTGTTGTGTTGGTGAATACCACAGGTGAAGGAATCCAGTCCACAACAGCCACATACTATATGATTTCATCTATATGACATTCCCGAGGAGACAAAAGCCATAGTAATGGAAGACATCAGTAGCTGTAAGGGACTGGAGAAAGGGTAGGGGACAGTGATTCTAAGGGGACAGCAGGAGAGAGTTTTTGGGGTGATAGAACGAACTATATTGTGATAGTTATATAAATCTTTACACATGTCAAAATTCATAGAATTGCACAGAAAAAGGCAATCAAATGAACAAAAATAATTTTTAAAATATATGTATAAGAATGTTCATAGAAGGTGTATTTATAATAACCTAAACAGGCGGGCAGATCACTTGAGATAAGGAGTTCAAGACCAGCCTAGCCAAGATGGTGAAACTCTACCTTTAAAAAATAATAATAAAATTAAACAATTAAAAAAATAACAACCTAAACAGGTAGCCTCCCAAAAGTCCATTATGATCATAGCGGTCATGCAAATTGTGGTATGTTGGTTCACAGTGGGAAACGGTACCCAGCACTAGAAAAGAACAAACAATTGGAGCATGCAATAACACAGATGAATCTCAGATGTAATATTAAGTGAAAGAGGGCAGACACAAAAGAGAGCACACTGTACAATTCCATCTGCATAATGTTCAAATGGGCCAAACTGACATGATACAGTGAGGACAGGACTGGAAGGGGACATGAAGGAGCCTTCTGGGGGTGCTAGAAATATATTGTGATCTGGTTGGCGGCTTCACGAAAGTATTCATTTGTTAAAGTTCATCATGCTCTACACTTACTCTTATTATCATTGTTATTGCTATTATTTGAGACAGAGTCTTGCTCTGTCGCCCAGGCTGGAGTGCATTGGTGAGATCTTGGCTCACTGCAACCTCCGCCTCTTAGGTTCAAACATTTCTCATGCCTCAGCCTCCTGAGTAGCTGTAATTACAGGCAGGCACTACCACGCTCAGTTAATTTTTAAAATTTTAGTAGAGATGGGGTTTTGCCATGTTGGCCAGGCTGGTCTTGAACTCCTGGCCTCAAGGGATCCACCCATCTCGGCCTCCCAAAGTGCTGGGATTACAAGTGTGAGCCACTGCACCTGGCCATATACATTTAAAATTTGTACTTTTGCTTGTAAAAATAATATTCCAGTGTTTTAAAATGTTTAAAATGTAAATTATTTTCATCTGATTTGTACCTGTCTAGGTGTTATGCGAGGGACTAAGATTTACTGTTGACTGTTAATTCTTTGACAGCTAACTCCTTATCTCAACTCAGCAAACACAGGGCACTGTGCTGGCTCAGGGGTCACGGGAAAACAAAGACACAGTCCCTACCTTTGATAAATATTTGCTGTCGATAACAAAGGAAACGATGATGTTTGGAATCCACCAAATTCAGGATTATATTTCCTCCTGCTGGGTGAAAATGCATCTATATGAGGACAAATGACTATTTTCCTCAAAAGGAGAATGCTTTTTAAAGGTGCCTAAACTAGGCTGGGTGCTGTGGCTCACACCTGCTGTAATCTCAGCACTTTGGGAGGCCAAGGGAGGTGGATCACAAGAGGTAAAGAGTTCAAGACCAGCCTGGCCAATGTGGTGAAACCCCACCTCTATTAAAGATAACAAAAATTAGCCAGGCATAGTGGTGGAGCCTGTAATCCCAGCTACCTGGGAGGCTGAGGCAGGAGAATTGCTTGAACATAGGAGGCAGAGGTTGCAGTGAGCCGAGATCGCGTCACAGACTCTGTCTAAAAAAAAACCTGCCTAAACCTGGGCTGGGCGCAGTGGCTCGCGCCTGTAATCCCAGCACTTTGGGAGGCTATGGTGGGAGGATTGCTTGAGACTAGGAGTTCAAAACCAGCCTGGGTAACATGGCAAAACCCTGTCTCTACCAAAAATGAACAAATTAGCCAGATGTGGTGCTACACACCTGTGGTCTCAGCTCCTCTGGAGGCTGAGGTGGGAGGACAGTTTGAGCACGGGAGGCAAAGGTTGCAGGGAGCTGAGATGGTGCTCCTGCATTCCATCCTGGGAGCACGGAACCAGACCCCGTCTTGGGAAAGAAAAAAGTGCCTGAACTACCACTTTGGGATTGGGAGAGGATTAGGCTTTACTACAGGCCCGTTATAGAGGAAATACTTGCTTTGGATCTGTAAGAAAGCATAGATCAGAATCCATCCCAGAATGAGCCGAGGAGCAGGAGTTTTTCTGTGTGCCATTTAACTTCTAATAGAGCTTTCTGGGAATATACTGTACTTCCTTTTGTCTCCATTTTTGTCTGATTTATGCTTCTTTTTTCTTATGCTTAACTCATGACAGAGTTTCCAAATGAAACCTTGACTCATTTATTTGAGATGGCCATTTACCTATGTGGGGTTTGAATAAAGTTCTGATACGATTTTTACACTTAGCTTTTTCCAAGCTTCCTAGATACTGTCTGCCTACCCTTAAAACGCAAAACAGATTTCAAACATAAACTGAGACAACTATACTTTCTAAAAATATGATTTAAGAAGCACAGTAGTTACAAAATCAGTTACTATTGGAAAAGAGTGGGTGCTGTATATACTTACCCAATATTAACTCATTTATTCTGCAAAGATCTGTTCACTGTCTTTTACAACTTAGCTCACTTTTACTGACAACATGGGAAGCACTGTAATAGATGAAGCATTGTAAAATATAAGACACAGCTTTTGTGAAATAACAATACAAGAATATATAAACTACATATGACCATATAAGAATTTGTAAAAATGGACAGGCGTGGCGGCTCACGCCTGTAATCCCAGCACTTTGGGAGGCTGAGGTGAGTGGATCACCTGAGGTCAGAATTTCCAGACCAGCCTGGTCAACATGGTGAAACCCTGTGTCTACTAAAAGTACAAAAATTACCGAATCTCAGCAATGTGTGTCTGTTAGAAAAAAGAAAAAAAAAATAGAAAAAAAAACAAAAAACAAAAATTAGCTGGGCATGGTGGCAGGCATCTGCAATCCCAGCTACTTGGGAGGCTGAGGCAGGAGAATTGCTTGAACCCAGGACACAGAGGTTGCAGTGAGCCAAGATGGTGCCATTGCACTCCAGCCTGGGTGGCAAGAGTGAAACTCCTTCTCAAAATAAAAACAAAACAAAGCAAAAAGAATTTTTAAAAATTACTGCAAGGACACCAAGGATAAGAGAAGTGATACTGGTGGACATGAGATGATTAAAAGCTTTTGTTTCTTGTTTTGTTTTGTTTTGTTTTGTTCTTGATTAAAAGCTTTTGAAGTGGGCATATTATACTGCCTTTTTGGTAAAAAGGTTTGTATTTGCCTAAATATACTTAAGGACATTCTGGAAAGGGCCAGGCATGGTGGCTCACACCTGTAATCCCAGCACTGAGGGAGGCCAAGGTGGGCGGATCACCTGAGGTCGGGAGTTCGAGACCAGCCTGACCAGAATGGAGAAACCCTGTCTTTACTAAAAATGCAGAATTAGCCTGTAATCCCAGCTGCTCAGGAGGCTGAGGCAGGAAAATTGCTTGAACCTGGGAGGCAGAGGTTGCAGTTGGCCAAGATCGTGCCATTGGGCACGGGAGAAGAACCGTGCAAATGGACAGGAGAGTTTTTGCTAAGTTCTATCCGATCCTTGGAAACCCTGCGAAATGTCTAATATCTGTTTTAAACTGTACCCAGCATTTGTTTTCATCAGGTATGGGACCTGCAGACATGGGAATGACTATTATGAAGGAAGAAGTTTGTTTCACTCACAGATACCAGAAATTGGAGGCACAGCATGCCATGCAGGGCCACGCAGGGAAGCACCAGAGTTGGTCAGGAGGCAGAGGGATTGAGTGTGGGCAAAGGTCTTTACTGTAGATTCCATGGGAGGGAATGGGTAAGGCGGGGTAAGCGGGCTTACGATGGGCTACTTGGAGTAATTTCCGTGGGCTCTAGGATCCAGGGGCTGTCCCTGCTTTCCTGGTCCCTTACTCTGGGGTGAATAGGGCAGGGGAATATGAGAGTCTGGGCCAGGTATGAGAGTCTGATAAAGGAGGTGGTTGGGGTATGGGCTTCAGATCAGTTGGTTTGTATTGGAAAGGAGCACTCGCAGATGAGTCTTTTACTACCTTTAGGAATTGGCTGCCCTGGGAGGCACAGTCTCTCCAAGTCAGCAAGGCCCTTAGAATGTTAAAGCATCATGAAATACAGAAAGTAAAAACCACAATTGATATAATACTGCATGTGAAATGATTACATATTGATCATTTGATATGTATTCGATCATTTGATATGTATTTGATCATTTGATATTGATCATATTGATCATTTGATATTCATTTGATTACATATTGATCACTTGATTACATATTGATCAAGGAGCGTTTCTGTGCCCCTTCATGGGATGGCTGCCTCATCTACAGCTCCACCCTCTCAGACACCCAAGATGGTCCCCCTCAGTATGATATGATGGCCTCTGGCCTCTGTCCAGGACAGGCTCAAGGCAAAACTGGGCCTACCCAATGAGATGCTCCATGCTGAAAATCTGATACTCAGAACAGAAGAGACACAGGCAAAAAAATTTATGGAGCCTAGTTCCTTCAAGGGCAAGAATAATTATTTTCCATATCTGAATGCCAATATAATAGCCGTCAACCACATGTGGCTGCTGAGCAGTGGCTAGTCCGAATCGAAATGTGCTGTAAGTGTAAATTACATACCAGATTCTAAGGACAGTACACAGAAGTTGTAAAATATCTCATGAATACATTTTTTTATGTTGACTATATGCCAAAAGAATAATTTTTTGGATATATTGGGTCAAATAAATATTTGAAAATTAATTTCACCTGTTTGTTTGTTTCTTTTATTTATTTTGAGATGAAGTCACCCTCTATCGCCGAGGCTGGAGTGCAATGGCACCACCTCCGCTCACTGCAACCTCTGCCTCCTGGGTTCAAGCAGTTTTCCTGCCTCAGCCTCCCAAGTAGCTGGGATTATAGGAGCTCGTCACCACACCTGGCTAATTTTTGTGTTTTTATTAGAGATGGGGTGTCACCGTGTTGACCAGGCTGGTCTCAAACTCCTGATCTCGGCCTCCCAAAGTGCTGGGATTACAGGTGTGAGCTGCTACGCCCAGACTGTTTATTTCTTTCTTAATTCGGCTTCTAGAAAATGTAAAATGACACCTGTGGCTCCTGTCTGTCTCGGACTAGCACTGCTCTAGGCAAAAGAGAGCTAGGAGTGCTTAGTGAAGATTTTCTACCTCCTTTCCTCCTTATGTCTTGGTCATTCAACTCTTCCTTCAATTATACGAAAACCACAGAATGCTTCATGTATACGTCTGTATAAACTAGATGAAGGGCCTATTTTTTGCCACAAAATTAAATCTTAGGATATTGTAATGATTCAGAAAAGGATTAAATCACCTGTGTTCTTAACCTGATTAGACAAAGGGGAGAATGAATTAAACATGTGAATTGAACACATGCATTTATTCCCACTCATCCCTGAGTCCACAAAAATAAGCATAGAGGATTATAAAAAAACAACAACAACAACAACAAGCAAACACTGTTAGGACACAGATATCAGGAGAAGTGACAACATGCAGATAAGTGACATTAACATCGTTTTGGGGGATGAAAGTGATAGACAAGTGGGAATGACTTAGTAGATCAGAGGAAGGTGAAACCGAATGCTGCGATTGCGGGCAGGGCTGGGTGGAAAGGCAGGAGGATAAAAAAGGAGGAAGCAGATTCTTGTATTAGAATACTGGAAAACTTGGGCCGGGTGCGGTGGCTCATGCCTGTAATCCAAGCACTTTGGAGGCCAAGGCGGGCGGATCACCTGAGGTCGGGAGTTCAAGACCAGCCTGACCAACATGGTGAAACCCTGTCTTTAAAAAAAGAAAAAAAAAAATACTGGAAAACTCACAAATTAGAGAGACAAGAGACTGCTGTAGACGTGGGTATATTATCTATTGCTAGCTGGGAGCAGTGGCTGATGCCTGTCATCCCCACACTTTGGGAGGCTGAGGCTATAGGATTACTTGAACCCAGGAGTTTGAGACCACCCTGGGCAACATAGAGCGATCCCATCTAAAAATTAAAAAAAAAAAAAAAAAATAGTGGTGCTGGTGTATGTCTGTGGTTCCAGCTACTTGGGAGGCTGAGGTAGGAGAATTGCTTGAGCCTGGAAGTTTGAGGCTGCAGTGAGCCGAGATCACATCACTGCACTCCAGGCTTGGCAACAGAGTGAGACACTGTTTCAAAAAACAAACAAAAAATTATCTATTGCTGAATAACAAAAGACCCCCAAAGCTTAGTGAGTTAAAATAGGCTGGGCGAGTGGGTCATATCTGGCCAACCAGGTGAAACACTGTCTCTACTAAAATCCAAAAATGAGTTGGGTGTGGTAGCGCAAGCCTGTAGTCCCAGCTACTCAGGAGGCTGAGAGGGGAGAATTGCTTGAACCCAGGAGGTGGAGGTTACAGTGAGCCGAGATCGCGCCTCTGCACTCCAGCCTGGGCGACACAGCGAGACTCCCTCTCAAAAAAAAAAAGCAAATATAATCACTTAATATTTTGTTGTGGTTTGCTAGCCTCTGCTTCACAGTATCTGTGGCTTACCTGAAATCCACAAAGGCAGAGGCTGGAATCATCAGAAAGTTCTTTCCTTCTTTCTTTCTTTCTTTTTTTTTTTTAAGACAAAGTTTCACTCTTGTTGTCCAGGCTGGAGTGCAGTGACGCAATCTCGGCTCACCGCAACTTCTGCCTCTCAGGTCCAAGCAATTCTCCTGCCTGAGCTTCCCAAGTAAATCTCAGCTGGGATTTATAGGCATCTGCCACCAGGCCGAGCTAATTTTTCGTATTTTCAGTAGAGATAGGGTTTCTCCATGTTAGTTAGGCTCATCTTGATCTCTTCACCTCAGGTGATCTGCCTGCCTCAGCCTCCCAAAGTGCTGAGATTACAGGCCTGAGCCACTGCGCCCCGTAGGAAATTTCTTCCAGTCATACGTTGTGTAATATGGGCTGCTGGCTGGGACCTTACTTAGCTGGGGCTGTTGGCCAGAACTCCCACATGTGGCCTCTCCATGTGACCTGGGCTTCCTGACTGCTGGATTCCACAAGCAAGCATCCCAGGAGACGAGAGGGGATCAGGATTAAGTCGTATTGCCTTCTACGATATGGCTCGGAAGTCACACAGCACTGCTTCTGCTGCATTCTGTTGGTCGAGGCAGTTGCCAAGACCCAACCAGGTTCAAGAGGAAGGAATGTAGACCTCATCTCATTGGAGATATGTCAACATCAGTTTGTAGGAAGTACTTGAGAGTGAGATATTATATTGGTGTGGCCATTTTAGAAAATACAGTTTGCCCTGAGGGGTAACAGGCGGGGCATGACATGGATATCAGTATAAGGAAAGAACAGTTAAGACCTTAGGGTCTCTCCCCTACCCCATGCTATTCATCAGCTATTTTGCCCAGCCCAAGGGATGAAGAATCCAAACCAGCATCTCTCCACTCAGAAATACCAGGCTCAGGAGGGGCCTTACTGGAAACAGGGGAATGGAGATTAGGAAGATTCCCATGGTTGACAGCCAGACCTATAACCTTGAAGGCAAGAAATCAGATCATTCCTTTCTAGAGAAAATTCCAATGTAAAAGAAAAGACTGGGGCGGGGCTCAGTGGCTCACGCCGGTAATCCCAGCACTTTGGGAGGCTGAGGCGGGAGGATTACCTGGGCTCAGGAGTTCGAAACTAGCCTGGGAAACATGGTGAAACTCTCTCTCTACTAAAAATAAAAATAAAATTTAAAAATAGTGGTGTGTGGTAGCAGGTGCCTATAATCCCAGCTACTTGGGAGGCTGAGGCAGGAGAATCCCTTGAACCTGGGAGGTAGAGGTTGCAGTGAGCTGAGATAGAGCCACTGCACTCCAGCTAGCTCCATCTCAAAAAAAAAAGAAATAAAAAAAGAAAAGACTGGACCAGAAGGGGTGGCTCACGCCGGTAATCCCAGCACTTTGGGAGGCTGAGGTGAATGGGTCACCTGAGGTCAGGAGTTCAAGACTAGCCTGGCCAAAGTGGTGAAACTCCATCTCTATTAAAAATGCAAAAATTAGCCAGGTGTGGTGGCATATGCCTGTAATCCCAGCGACTCAGGAGGCTGAGGCAGGAGAATCTCAAAAAAAAAGAAAGAAAGAAAGAAAAAAGAAAACAGAAAAAAAAAAAGACTCATATAAATATTCAGCATTATCCCCTAAAATAGTCAGTCCTTGCCCAATCCCACTAAAGGGAATCTCAATCCCACTACAGGCCACCACCACACAGGAAACAGCACACACACAGCTCCAACACCAGTTTTTGTTTCTTTATTACTTTTAAAAAAAAGAAGACTGTTTTTTTCTTAGAGCAATGTTAGGTTCACAGCAAAATTTGAGCGGAAGATACAGAGACATCCTACATATCTCCTGTCCATATACACACATAGCCTTCCCCTTTATCTCCCTACCAAAGTGGTACATTTGTTGCAGTTGCTGGATCTACACTGACACCTCGTCATCACCCAAAGTCTATAGTTGATTCACTTTTTTTTTTGAGACGGAGTCTTGCTCTTTTGTCCAGGCTGGAGTGCAGTGGTGCAATCTTGGCTCACTGCAACCTCTGCCTCCCAGGTTCAAGCAATTCTCTTGCCTCAGCCTCGTGAGTAGCTGGGATTACAGGCGAATGCCACCATGCCTGGCTAATTTTTGTATTTTTAGTAGAGTTGGGGTTTCACCGTACTGATCAGGCTGGTCTCCAACTCCTGACCTCAGGTGATCCCACCTTGGCCTCCCAAAGTGCTGGGATTACAGGTCTGAGCCACTGCACTCAGCCTCTATTCACTCTTGGTGTTGAACATTCTGTGGATTTGGACAAATGCATCACGACATATATCCACCATCATAGAATTATGTAGAGTATTTTCACTGCCCTAAAAATCTTCTGTGCTCTGCATATATATACTTCCCTCCCCTTAAGCCTAGGCATCAACTGATCTTTTTACGGTTGCCATAGTTTTGCCATTTTCAGAATGTCATATAGTTGGAATCATATAGTAAGTAGCCATTTCTATTTGGTTTATTACTTAGTAACACACATTTAAGTTTCCTCCATATATTTTCATGCTTTGATAGGTCATTTCTTTTTAGCTCACAGTTTATCCATCCATCCACCTGCTGAAGGATATCTTGGTTGCTCCCAAGTTTTGGTAATTATGAATAAACCTGCTAAACCATCCATGTGCAGATTTTTGTGTGGATGCAAATATTCAACTCTTTTGGGTAAACACCAAGGACTATGATTGCTGTATTGAACGGTAAGAGTATATTTAGTTGGGTAAGAAACTGTAAAACTGTCTTCCAAAGCTGCTGTACCATTTTGCATTCTCACTAGCAATAAATAAGGGTTCCTGTTTCTCCACATCCTTGTTAGCATTTGGCGTTGTCAGTGTTCTGGATTTTGGCCATTCTAATATATGTGTAGTGGTAAATTGTTGTTTCAGTTTTCAGTTCCCTGATGACATATGTGGAGCCTCTTTTCATATGCTTATTTACCATCTGTATATCTTCTTTGGTGAGGTGTCTGTTAAGGTCTTTTGCTCATTTCTAAATTGGATTGTTTGTTTTCTTACTGTTGAGTTTTAAGAATTCTTTGTCTGTTTTGGTACCAGTCTTCTACCAGGCATGTTCTCGCACATATTTTTTTCCCAGTCTGTGATTTGTCTTTTTATTCGCTTGCAGTGTCTTTTGCAGAGCAGAAGTTTAAATTTTAATGAAGTCCAGCTCATCAGTTCTTTTTTTTTTTTACGGATTGTACCTTTAGCGTTGTATCTAAAGAGTCATTGCCAGACTCAAGGTGATCTAGATTTTTTTCTATATTATTGTCTAGCAATTTTATAGTTTTGCATTTTATATTTAGGTCTATGATTTTTCTTTTCTTAAGAGATAGGGTCTTGCTATGTTATCCAGGCTGGGCTTGAACTCCTGGGCTCAAGGGATTCTCCCACCTCAGCCTCCTGAGTAGCTGGGACAACAGGCAGATGCCACCCTACCTGGCAGGTCTGTGATTGCATTCTGAGTTAATTTTTGTAAAGGGGGTAATGTCTGTCTAGATTCTTCTTTTTATTTTTCATGTGGATGTACAATTGTTCTAGCATCATTTGCTTTAGAGACTATTTTTGCTCCTTTGTCATATCTCAGTTGACTGTGTTTATGTGGGTCTATTTCTATGCTTACTATTCTGTCCCACTGATTTATTTGTTTATTCTTTCACCAATATCACACTGTCTTGATTACTGTAGCCTTAAAATAAGTCTTGAAGTCAGACATGACTGGGGTGAGATGGTACCTCACTGTAGTTTTAATTTGCATTTCTCTGATAATCAATGAGCACCTTTTCATATACCTGTTTGCCACTTGTATATCTTCTTTTGAGAAATGTCTATTCAAATATTTTGGCCCTTTTTTGATCAGATTATTAGATTTTTTTTTCCCTATAGAGTTGTTTGAGCTCCTTACATATTCTCATTGATCCCTTATCAGATGGATAGTTTGCAAATATTTTCTCCCATTCTCTGGGTTGTGTCTCCACTTTATTGATTGTTTCTTTTACTGTGCAGAAGGTTTTAACTTGATATGATCCCATTTGCCCATTTTTTCTTTGGTTGCCTGTGTTTATGGGGCATTACTCAAAAAATTTTTGTCAAGATTGATGTCCTGGAGAGTTTCCTCAATGTTTTCTTGTAGTAGTTTCATAGTTTACTCTTTTAAATTTGTTGAGATGTGTTTTATGGCCAAAATGTGGTTCCTATCTTAGTAAATTTCCATGTGGTTGACAGAATGTGTATTCTGCTGTTGTTGGATGAAATAGTCGACGTCAATTACGTCCAATTGATTGATGGTGTTGTTGAGTTCAACTCTGTCTTTATTGACTTTCTGCCTGCTGGATCTGTCCATTTCTGATAGGGGGCTGTTGAAGTCTCCAACTATAATAGTGGACTTATTTCTTCTTGTAGTTCTATCTGATTTTGCCTCATGTAGTTTGATGCTCTGTTACATGCACACACATTATTTTAATTGATGTCTTTATCATTATGTAATGCCCTTCTTTATCCTTAATAACTTTCCTTGCTTTGAAGTCTGCTCTGTCTGATATTAATATAGCTACTCCTCCTATATTTTGATTCTTGTAAACATGGTATATCTTTCTTCATTTATTTACTTTTAATCTGTATGTATCTTTATATTTGAAGAGGGTTTCTTGTAGACAATATGCAGTTGGGTCTTGTTTTTTGACCCATATGATCATATCTATCTTTTTTTGTTTGAGACAGAGTTTCGCTCTTGTTGCCCAGGGTAGAGTGCAGTTGTGCGATCTTGGCTCACTGCAAACTCTGCATCCTGGGTTCTAGTGATTCTCCTGCCTCAGCCTCCCAAATAGCTGGAATTACAGGCACCCACCACCATGCCTGGCTCATTTTTGTATTTTTAGTAGAGACAGGATTTCCCCATATTGGCCAGGCTGGTCTCAAACTCCCGACCTCAGGTAATCCACCTGCCTCGGCCTCCCAGAGTGCTGGGATTAAAGGTGTGAGCTAAAAAAAAAAAAGGCCGGGCGCGGTGGCTCACGCCTGTAATCCAAGCACTTTGGAGGCCAAGGCAGGTGGATCACCTGAGGTTGGGAGTTCAAGACCAGCCTGACCAACATGGTGAAACCCCGTCTTTAAAAAAAAAAAGAAAAAAGATGTGAGCTACCACGCCTGGCGAACATTCACAGCTCTATCTTTTAACTGATGCATTTGAACTGTTGACATCTGATGTAATTATTGATATAGTTGGATTACTGTCTGCAATATTTGCTTCTGCTTTTTATATGTTGCCCTTGCCCTTTCTCTATTTTTCTCTTCCATTCTTTCCCCCTCCCCTTTCTGGTCTTAATTGAACATTTTATATGATTTCTTTTTTTCTCCTTTCTTAGCATATTAGTTACACTTATTTTTTTCTTTTTACTTTTTTTAGTGATTGCCTTAGAGTTTACAATATACATTTACAGTTAATTAAAATCTACTTTTAAATAATACTATACCACTTCATCAGTGGTGTTAGTACCTTGTATTAAAATAATCCTAATTCTGGCTCATGCCTGTAATCCCAGCACTTTGAGAGGCTGAGGTGGGTAGATCACCTGAGGTCAGGAGTTCAAGACCAGCCTGGTCAGCATGACAAAACCCCATCTCTACTAAAAATAAAAAAATTAGTCAGGTATGGTGGTGTGTACCTGTAATTCCACTTACTGGGGAGGCT
>CAUYQU010057572.1:0-56587 GCA_963574635.1 Cheracebus regulus
TACAACAATGAAGAATTTACATCAACTAACGGGCAAACAGCTAGTTAGCCTTAAATAACAGTATTAAATTCACATATATCAATATTAAGCCTAAACTTAAAGGGATTAAATGCCCCAATCAACACATACAGTTAGACAAACCTGAATCAAAAGTTAAAACCCATCGGTACACTGTATTCAGACCTTTCGTATAGGCCCGGACACCCAAAGAGTTAACATACTGGGAGTGAGGTAGGTCTACCAACCTCATGGAAAGCCCGCCTAAAAAACAACAAACCAGATTTGAACTCAGACCTGAAACAAGCAAATTTAATAAATATTTACAGAACTACCACCCCATATCCATAAAACATATATTTTTTCAATATTATACCTATTCTAAAAGTGATCACATAATAGGAAATAAATCATTTTTTAGTAATTGCATAAGCATTTTACAGATTTAAATGAAATCCTGAGCAATAGAGCAAGATTTTCATTCTCTCTCCCTCTTTCTCTTTCTTTCTTTTTTCTCTAAAAAAAAAAAATAAATAAAAATAAAAAAATAAAAAGTGCTGCTCATTTAATAGTAACTTCAACAATAAGAAATGATAAATATACAATTATTTTCTTCTGTGTTTGTATACTTAAATCTTCTAATACATTTTGATTCTCTGTTTTGAAATGGTTCCAATACTGTTTATAGTTTTTAAATGGATTTTATTAATTAAAAATAAAGCATTATAATATACTTTCAAATAGTCTAATAGATTTCTAAAATTTTATTTTCACAAATTTTATTGCATAAATAAGGCATGGCTACTGAACTGAGGAGAACACAACTAATGACGAGCAAAGAGCTTGACTAATTTTAAATTTCTGAGGGCTAACTTTGTAATCCAAGATAGAAACTGATAATAATGACACAACTCATCACCCAATAATATGTTTTACAAATAATATAAATAAGACATTTATTCTTTCAAGAAAAACGGCTTAAATTTTGGAGTTAACCAACATTAGTCCAGGAAGTTACTCATGGGGATAAAGTTGTTTTTTTTTTCTGATTTAAAAACGTAAATATGATTATATCTCTGACTATATTTTGATCAGGTAGTGAAATTAGAATATGTACCTAGCAATTAATTCAGAGTGTCATTAATATAACTTTTACATCACCAATTTGTGCCCTAAAGAACAAGAGAACACATACAAACTCTTCCAAAGGGTATTAATAGTAAAAAGGCAAAAACAAAATGTGTACATATTTAATAATATCTGTTGCCATGGAGGAGATTTTTGCGTGTCAATTACATCTTCTCTATTATCACTAATTTCATAATATAAAGTCTTATACAAATGTATGCCTTTGCTTTTGCTATGATAGAGAAATATTGTGAAATGATTCCAGCATTGTAAATATTCAATAAATAGTAATTTTAAAGAAATATGTATGATGATATTTCATTAAAATATACATAAAAAGAAGCACTAAGAGTTTATAAATAGATTTTTTTTTTTTTTTGGTATTTCACACTGAGGTAAATATTTTTATGATTTAATTTCTTTTTTTTTCTTTGAGACAGAGTCTTGCTCTGTAGCCCAGGGTGGAGTGCAGTGGTGCAATCTCGGCTCACCGCAACCTCCACCTTCCTGTCCCGGTTCAAGCAATTCTCCTGCCTCAGCTTCCCGAGTAGCTGTAATTACAGGAATAGCCACCATGCCCAGGTAATTTTTGTATTTTTAGTAGAGATGGGGTTTCACCATGTTGGCCAGCGTGATCTTTAACTTCTGACCTTGTGATCTGCCTGCCTCAGCCTCCCAAAGTGCTGGGATTACAGGCTTGAGCCATTGCGCCCAGTCTGAATTTTATTTTTGGAAAGTGGTTGTCAACATATTATGGCTTTTTCCTTGTTTCTGTAAAATTACCTATACTACCTGTCATACCCCAAAATTTTTTTTTTAATTTCTAATACTAATTAATATATTTGCAAGTTTAGTTTAACAAATGCTTTTTCTCACTTGCTCTTAGGCAATCTAGAATACAATAATAAATAATCCATAGCTACACAAAATGTTATGATCTTGAAATCTAGCATAGGAGATAAAACCAAAATAATATAAGATGCATAGGAAAATTACCATGAACATTATATCACATCCTGTAAGATTTAGAAGGTAATAAACTCTTCCACATGGGGGTCTCAATGAAGACTTGAATTTAAAGATGCCCTTTGAATAAAACATAAAAAAATGAATCAGTTTTACTAGGGGAGATTAGGCATTCCTGACAGATGAGGTAGGATGAGTAAAGCCATGGAAGAATTAAATAGGTTAACATTTGCACCTTTCGGTGGGAACCGCCATCTTCCAGTAATTTGCCAAAATGACAAACACAAAGGGAAAGAGGAGAGGCACTCGATTTATGTTCTCTAGGCCTTTTAGAAACGTGAAGCTGTTCCTTTGGCCACGTTTATGCGAATCTGTAAGAAAGGTTAGTATTGTAGACATCAAGGGAATGGGTACTGTTCAAAAAGGAATGCCCCACAAATGTTATTGTGGCAAAACTGGAAGAGTCTACGATGTTGTCCAGCATGCTGCTGGCATTGTAAACAAACAAGTTAAGGGCAAGATTCTTGCTAAGTGAATTAATGTGAGCATTGAGCACATCAAGCACTCTAAGAGCCGAGATAGCTTCCTGAAGCGCGTGAAGGAAAATGATCAGAAAAAGAAAGAAGCCAAAGAGAAAGGTACCTGGGTTCAACTGAAATGCCAGCCTGCTCCACCCAGAGACGCGCACTGTGTGAGAACCAATGGGAAGGAGCCTGGGCTGCTGGAACCTATTCCCTATGAATTCATGGCATAATAGGTGTTAAAAAAAAATAAATGACTTATGGACTGTTGAAAAAAAAATTTGCTAGGGAATATCAAGAGTTCAATTTATTTGATCTTTATAATAAATTTTAGGGTGTATGGAGGTAAGACTCAAAAGATAGTTGAACTCAGTTGTGGAAGTTTGTATTCAGCAAGAATTGGATTTATATATACGTCTAAATTTGAGTATATAAAACAGGTTTGAGGAAACACAAGAGACACAGGCAAATGGAGACCAATTTGCAGACTATAGTAATACTTTCATAATAATGATGTGTAGGGTGGCTGTAGGGGTAAATCACACTAGAAGAGAAAAATGATCTCTTGTGGAAAAAATAATGACGACAAAGATGTAATATACAATAAGAGTGCTGGGTAATAACACATTGAGGTGCAAATGAAGATGGTGGAAATATTTCTTGCTAGGGTCAATGTTGCTTTATAATAAATGGTACAGTCCTTATAAACATATATGTATGTATTTACATGGGGCTTACATCTATATTTTAGTTATATCTATTGATACATGCTCATGTGAAGATATGTTAAATATGAATCCTAAAAATTGCTTTCTTGTCACTTTTCATGTAATTTGACATTTTTAAAATATTTTCATAGAATTAAAAGCAGAAATCAAATATAATACATTCTCTCTCCTTTTTTCTTGTTGAAGCCTCCATAAGTTGTACCAAGTTACCTTTGGCAATGGAAATATGATAGAAAATGGATGAAAAGAAAAGAGCTTTATAACCTCCCAACCACCCTCTCAGTTGACCAAAGAAAATCTAAATTTAAATATTTATATAATGAGGTTCCCTAAATTTTCCTGTCAACAACAGGATGTATGACTTAAAAATAAAAATAAACTAGCACTAAAACTTTAAAAATGGCTACTAAATGTTTTTTTCCAAGTAAAAATGGAAAATTTTCAAAAGCATTAGGTAACAATTTTGTAATAAAGTTAAGTAACAATTACTTAACCATATTAGGTAAATGCCATTCACTTGAAAGAAAAATGTTCAAAAAATATAATAGTTCAGACCAAAAGGATAGCAAAATAATTGAAAAAATTACTGTTATTTTTGAAAATGCCTGGAAATATGTTAGACTATTCTTTCATCTTGACCTAAAAGTACCAGAGTAACCTTCTGTACGTCGTCAGTGCAAGGACCATTCAGTGCCTCCCTGCCCAGCAAGATGATTGTAGAACTACCAGCAGAGGTTGCTGTCTTTGTGAAATTCCAGGCCTGACCCAAAAGGAGCTATTCAATAGACCCCATAGCAGGTCATACAACCAAGCTGCTTTTGTGCACTTAACTTCTAATAGGCCCCTTGCTCAAAATTATTCCAGGGTACATAGTGTTTTTGCCGCAGTGTGGAGTGGAATCAAAGTCGTTCTGTAAAGTGATTTATACACTTGCTCCTGGTGGGGCCTAATTAAACACCAATGACTACACAAAGGCTATAGCATAATAAGAAAATATACTTTGACTAGTGCTGTGCATGAAAGTGCTGAACAAACTGTTGTAGACATATGTATAAACCACAAGGCTATTTCCTTCTTAACCATGCGTAGTCATCTCTGCTAATCAAAACATAAATAATTATATCTTCTTTACATCATCTCCTCAAACACTTGTTTGACATTAAAATCTTTTATACAAATATGACCACTGTGATTATGTTCCTTTTCTTTTCACAACTTGCACATGAAAATTTCTGAACATTTTATCTTTGTAATTTTATTGATTTGGAGTATGTATTTATATCAAAAATGCCTTTAATGGGGCAAACTATAAACATCAACAAAACTAAAGAGAAAATATTCACTTTGGGAAATTTCAAGGGACACCAAATATCAATGTTGTTTTATTAACAGTAAAAACTGAATATATGTAATTGAAGATAGCATTGACTGTGAGATATCACATTGAATAGGATTTTTGAACAAAACAGTGTTTGGATTAAAAATAATAAACACAAGTAAACATTGGAGACTTGTGCCCTAAGGATTAGTGCTTCGATTTTTTAAATTTACTTAACTCAGAAGCAACACAAGCACATGAACACAATTTCTTAAATTTTAACTGTTAAAACTAAATATATTGGTTCCTATAATTCTCCTGTCTCTCATAATCATATAATATTTAACATTAAGTTTTTAAATATACTATTATCAAGTTTGAAAATTTCTCTCTCCTCTTGAAGTCTATACTACCAAATGTTCTCTTATAAACATCTGTACTACCATCTACTGGAAAGGTATGTATATATCAGAAATCATATTCTTATTTACCATTCAAAACAGGATGCAAATAATTTGAAAAAAAGCAAAAACTATTTTTATAACCAAAATCTACCTAGTAATAATAATGCACTGATAATAAATAAATGCAGACACATATCACATTTAAAATATGTATATATACAGTGCATGTATTGTATAGCAATTACATGTATGTACTAATCATAAAAGTTCTGAATTAGATTGCGTAATTGCTTTGTATCTACTGATCATTAAATCTCTTATCTTTATCTCATGAGTTCACTGTTAGTTTTTAAATATTTTTTAATGTAGAGGTCAAATGAAGTTTAGATATAGTGAATTAACTTTTTACCTATTCATATACATTTTTTCTTTTAATGATGTATTTTTATAAATAAATAATATTCAAACTGTCAAGAGTGTCAGCCAAGTATCTAGAAGAAAATCAGAAGTGCAATATAGAGGACTATATTTGCAAGCCAGGATAGATAGATGAAAGGCTCATTTTCAAAGACATTTAAACTTCATAAATTTATGTTTGCAGGCACTATGGTGTTTGTGTCCACATCAGGAGAAAGGAAAACCACGTGGAAGCACAGAACGTATACAAATGTTATGTTGCAAGAACGCTGAACTCATATTCTGACTCCTGTTGAAGGAGTTAGCTTAAAACTGTTAATTGTTAAAACTTGAGCCATGTAAGTAACATTTCTGACACCTGGGATCATATGTAGGAGGATTTTTTTTAGAAAATCACAGGTAACTGATATAAAGTTCCTATTATCTCTTATTATAAGACAGGATAATTAGTAAAAGTTCTGGATAATAGTTAACTAGTATTTCACAAATGCTTTCGAATTTATTTTGTGCCATTTATAGTGCCATTAGTTATGGCACTCCTTGCTATACCGAAGTATGCTAATAATTGTGATTAAGTTCACAGAAAGTATATAAGTCTGCAATGAATTGTTTCTTTTTTTGACTGTAAAAGAAAAACAGAATTAATTATTGTTCTCAATATATGCATTTAATGAGATGATTTAGGCACTCTATGTACAATTATTTTGATTCTAACAATAGATTGTTTGAATAATGCTATAAAAGAAGCCATAAACAAAATGATATTGATTTTATATAGATGGGAATTAGTTCTAATAATTAGAACCTGTTTCAATTAAACGATTGCAGGCAGTCAAGTCATGAATTTTATTATTTTTATTGTTAATGTTGGTCGTTATAGTTAGTTAAGAATAGGTAAATAAGATCAATATACATACATGTGAGTTTAGAACTGATTTTCAAAATATTGTTTCTTCTGGGGAAGTAGAAATAGATATTTACTGAAGAGGTAGAAATGTTAAAAAGTAGCTTAAGTCAGGCACATTTAAAGAGCTCATTATTCGTACTCAAGTACACACTAAAGAAAGTTGGAAATCAACCATATTTAATTATTTTGTTTAAACCTTACAGTAAAAAGATAATTCATATTCTCCTTAAGAGTTAAAATAGGGTAATAGAGAAGAAAAATCATTTTACTATAAAGTTCAGCTACTGAAGTTGGCAAGTAAAAACATAAATATGTTGATTTAGGATTATTTACTAAAGCAATGACAGCCATACATCTACAGTCATGATAATTTTGTGAGCTTTTCTGACTGGTATTGAATGCTTTAAATGTGTTCTGATAAATTAAACAATCACATTTATATATTTTTCACCAGTCTTTTTATTCTACATTGTAATAAATAAATCTCTAGAAAACAAATTTTAAAAGTCAATTCATATGAGCTTCCAAAAAAATTAATCAAGTTTTTAAGTCATATAAGACATTAAGAGCCATGTAAAATACATTATACAATATGTCAAAAATATAAAATTATTAAATTAATGATAATATATTGTTGTAATCCTCAAAATTCATCCTTCAAAAACCCATTATTCATATAAGTCAAAACTAAACCATTTGCAAGCAAATATACATTATACCTGGGGTCTATGCTCTTAAAATTAGTGACAAAATGAGTTAAATATACTTTTGTGAGCTTTGCCTGCTCAATTTTGATGCTATCACTCAGGAAGTACTATTTTTATATGTCTTATAAAAGCACATTTACCAAATCTTTAAACGTTTACATGGTTTGCTCTTACCTAAACACACAAAGTTTTCTTAAAACATTGTTTTCTTGATTTCCAATCATTCTTGGTTCCTATAATTTATCTACAGAAAGACAGTTAATGAGTAGGTATGACCAAGTATAAATGACATATGCATACAACACACAAGGGATTGTTTAAATTCTCCTTTTATATTTAAATTAAAGAGAATTATTTAAATTTTCTTGATTTTTCCAAGGTGATAACATGTGCATTAAGTTTATTCCTAAGCATTTTTGCAATTAAGTAAGAAATTATATGCAAATAACCTAGTAGAGTTTCTAATAATAGTTATGATAAGCATATTAATTTTATCCTTTCTTTCTTGAGAGAAAATTATCTGAACATTTTAAAAAAATGATTCAAACATTGTTCTCTATTTATTGCACACCTCCCTCCACTCTTTATGAAATATATAAAAAAAGAGTGGTGAATGGTCCTAATATTTTGGGATTCTTTGTCTCAGTAATTCAGTGAGGAAATATCACAAGCAGTAGTTTAGAGTAAAACAGAGGGTATCCATATCCATGATGTTAAAATTATTGTTTCAGTTATCTTCATAGAATAATCTAAATAATATAGGTTCCATGTAACTAAGTTTATTTGTTAACTTATATACATATCCCTATGTCAATACCAAACTCAAGTAGATTGTCATAGTTTTTTTTTTTTTTTAAATTTGGTCATCCCAAGAAGTAGACCTCTTCAAATATAAGTTTGATTTATCTGATGAATTCTTCTAATACTGACAGAAAAATCAATCAGAAAAGCAAAAACTCTGAGGCTCGACTACGTGTTTGGTGTGACCATGTCTTACCGTGTGTATGTGTTTTTGTTTTCTTTTATACTTGAATATTATCTTTAATTCTTCAAAGCATAGAAATGGTAGTTTTATAATCATACGCTCTTAATAAAAAGATATAAAGGCCAAATTGCCACAATCATCATCCAGCTCTACATTGAGCAAATTAGTTTCTGGCACTCACCCATGAGAGGTAAACATCTTCTTCCAGATCACTGGGGTTCAATTTCTGTTACTTCTTCTGGTACAATAAATGACACTCAGGCACCTGATAGAGTTTATTTGCCTCTTTGGCATACCATATTCACTGAAGCATCACACAATAATATTACCTTGGACTATAAACTCAATGAACCGGTGCATACCATTCCCAGTTATGTGTTATGCATAGCACCTAATTCAAAGTAGAAAGTTGTGTCCTTGGTTTGAATATTGTCCAAGAAAAATAATTTGATTTATAAGAACATAAGTAGAAAAGAATAAACAATAACATTCAAAATTAAGGTTTACATTATATATTTTTTAATCAGTTCTATTTCTGGTATGTCTAATCTGATCACTTTTCTAGAACCTCATTTTGTAAAACAAGTTTATTATCTTCCTATGAGCATTTGTTTTGCCCCCCTCCCCCCAACTTCTTTTTTAACTCAACAGGTTTAAAAAATTATAGTACTTTTCTCAAAATCCCTATACTGATTTTGTTTTCAACCATCTTTCACCTTTTTACTTAATCACCTAACAAGGGAGCAGAAGAAAGCTATAGGAAAATTGCCATTTTAATGCTATGAAAAAAGTAGCTTGCCATCAGCTTCCCTCATATGCTCCTTTCCAGCCTCAGTTGGGGAAAAAAAAATCATAAAACTAAAATGTATTTATGCTTTCCAAGCAAAACAATCGATATCCAGAAAACATGTCACATTTTAATCCTATCCCTATATCATACAAAATATGTAAAAGCAAGAAGCACAAGAGAAGAAAAAACACTCAGGAAACCAATAAGTCTAGATTTTTATTTCATGGAAAAAAAAAGTGTCTTTAAAATGGTTTCTGTAAAGCTAATACACTGGATGTGACAAAGTTGAGGGAATTCCCGGTCCACAAATGGTCATAGTTTTAAGGGCAAGAACTTCCTAGCACCAAGCCCCCCTCCCATCTGTCTCCATCTGGGAGATTTAATGATTTATGTTTGAATTTTGCAGGCACAGAAAGAAACTAAGAGTCAATCACTCCAACAGAAGTTCTAAGGAACTCCTTTCGTTGGCCTGGGTTCTTAGAGAAGGTGGGGGTTCCTCCCAGGTGAAAAGTCCACTTCTTCCACACCCCTTTGGACTGCATGTTTGGGTTCCCTTCCAGGAACACTCCCTTCATGGAAGCCATCTTTCTCTCTCCTGGATTTCCCCTCTGGAGTCCCCTTCCACACTCTGTTGTGGAAGCCTGTCTTCCCCTCCTAAACTCCATCTCTCTCTATTCCCTTCCACTTAGGTTGGAAGCTGCTTTCCGCTCCTGGATTCCATCTTTCTGGATTCTCTCACCCAGTGTGAGAGGACCTTTCCTCTCTGGTTTCCTCCCTCTGGGAACCCTTCTCACTCAGTGTGAGAGCGGCTTTTCTTTCTCTCACTCAGTGTGAGACTTAGCTGTTTCTCTCTCCTTCTCCTTTTTCACTCTCTAAATAAATCACTTTCTACAAACACTTCTAAGTCTGGCATTTACTGAGCACTGTTCCATGGTCCCCTCGCTCATTCTTGAGAGAGCAGGAGACCAAGAACTGGAGAAACATCCTTTTAGGGGAGCTGATGGCACCCTGAACCCCTGAACCCCAATATTGCAAAGTGATGAGAGACAGATGTACCCTACAATTGTGAGTGTGGCAGAGATAGAGGGGGTGTATAGAGGAAGAGGATCTGTACTATAGCAGAGGAATCCAAAATTATAAAACGGCAAGCTTATATAGGTGTTGACATATTCAACTCTACTCGTCCCCAGAAAGAGAGTAGTCTTTTTTGAGACCGTGCTTTGCTCTTGTTGCCTAGGCTGGAATGCAATGCATGATACTGGCTCACTGCAGCCTCTGCCTCCTGGATTTGAGTGATTCTCCTGCCTCAGCTTCCCAAGTAGCTGGGATTACAGATATGCACCACCACGCTCAGCTTATTTTGTATTTTTAGTAGAGATAGGGTTTCTCCATGTTGGTCAGGCTGGTCTCAAACTCCCAGCCTCAGGTGATCCATCAGCCTCGGCTTCCCAAAGTGCTGGGATTACAGACATGAGCCACCACACCCAGCCAAGAGAGTAGTCTTATCTTTTTCTCTGGAACATAAACAAATCTTTCTGGGAGGGAAGGTCAAAGTCTCCTAGGTTCTCTCAACCTTTAAGAATGTAACTAAGGGCTCTAGGTTTATTACCTTTGAAATGTAAACACATAGTTCTACATTTATCACTAGTATATAAGGAGTAAATTGTTTTAAGAAAAAGAAGTCATTCTCTATCATTAGAGCATGCCAATTTTCTTTATCAGAAAGCTCTGAATGTGGAGATTTTTTTTTAAAATACATTATTTCTCGACAAGAGTTCACTACCTTGACAGCGTGTTAGTAACATCTCTGAGAAGAAGTGGCCGAGTTGGGATATTTATGAAGACTTTGATGTCTGATTTATGGTAGGTCTTTACATGGAGGGGAACATTTAGACCAGGGTAAGAATCATGATGTTACAGTTGAGAACTGTTACAAGGAACAAGGCAAGGATTTGAGGCAAGAAATTGAGAATTCTAAGGTATAAACTATCATTTAATGTTTCCTACTGAAGAGTTGGTATGTTTTTCAGAAAATTCCCAGAATGAAATTATTTGAAACTTTAATCTTCCCGGTAAGAGCTTCGTAACATAGTAAATTAGTTATGAAGACAATAGAATAAGTTATCATAGGGTAAACAGTAAGATATGCAGGTGGTTATGATTCTTGGCACATTCTATGTATCTTTGGTGTAGTGCTAGCCAATTTATACCTCAGCTCTCACACCTCCTTCACACCCAGCACATGACACCCGTTGGCTAATGCTTTCCAATTTAATTGCATCTCTGCCTCTGATAGAAGAATAGATACATAGCATGGGTAAGATACCAGCTTGAAGAGGTGAGTACAGAAAAAAAATACAAGCCTGAGTATTTCTGAATCACAATCACACTTGGAGAGGATTCAAAATACTTGACGTTAATGGTGTTGGGGGCTGTCAGAGAAGGTCCTGAAGTACAAATTCAAAATATTTGACGTTAATGGTGTTGGGGCTGTCAGAGAAGGTCCTGAAGTACATGAGGTATCATGTTCTTCATATGGTATCAGAAGCTATGACCTTTCGTAATTTGTGTATCAATATAAAACGAGCTTCTCTTCACTTGTCGGCTGGTAAGTCCTGGCATGTTTGTGTTTCATCACTGGTTTTTGAAGAAGTAATCCATTTTGTTGTTAATCTAGAGTTCTCATCTACATAATATTTCTATAATTAGTGTTTAACATAATTTACACCATTTTTTTTTTACTAATAAAACCTCAGTGTAATTTTTTGAAAAGAGTATTTCTCTCACATTTTATATGTTTCCCAAATGCTGGCAAATGAGAACATGTCACCAAACAATATATGATGAAATTGTGCAAAGGCAAATAATTTTTTTATGGAACACAAAACACTATAGGGAGGAACAAAGAAAACAGTAATCACCTGTTAAGTACTTTTTGAAGTACAAATAGAACCATATATGTATGTGCAACAAAATTATTTTACAATACAAAACCATAATTAATTTTTTTGTAAAATCTATTTAGACTTGTAAATAAATATGGATTATCAAGTCATGAATCAAATTAAGAAACTGAAAACAAAGCAGTTAAATAGGTATTTTGGTCAAGTTTTAAGCTTTTAATCAAGTAGCAAAGATTATTTGTAGATAGCTCAATCTCTGCATTAGTATAGGATAGCAGGCTGTGCAAATCCCTAATCCTGTAATATGTGCCATGAAAATGGATTATGGAAGAAGTAACTTTAGGAAGGCATTAGCTGTAAAAAATCCTGCAATGAAGAAACCTCTATAACCTTGTTTAACTCACTGTTTGCCAAACTTAATTAACCGTTGAATCCTTTACCATCATACATCTTTTAATACAGAACAGCTAACACAAATGCTTTACACAGTGTATCAGATTAATCTTCACTGTGAAATAGCTCTATCATGAATTTAAATTGTAGTGCCTTGCTATGGAAAATGTGGACCAACTAGGTTTATCACCCAGACAAACAATAAGGATTTGAAGCTTGTAAGATCCCTAAGTGATTTATATGTATATCAAAGTGAAAGAAGCAGTAGTGTCATTGATTTTCAATGCTAGCTGAACACTAGAAAAATTTGGTATTTTTTGTTTAATACTAATGTGCTGATACTACAGTACAAAGTTACGGCTGTATTTTTGGGAGGACCTCAGGAATCTTACAGAAAGCTCACTAGATAACTTGAATCTGTAGCAAGAGTTGATAACTGTAAGAAACGAATAACATTACCTCTAAAGATGCTTCTCTAAGGAGTTTTTCCTGTCTCAATTAATAGCAACTTCATGTTTATAGTACTTCCAGCTGAAACCTTGGAGTCACTCTTGACTTTTTACAGTTTTTACACATCACATTCAGTACATCAGAAATCTTGTAGGCAACGAAACTGCTTTCAGCCAAGGTCTCGGAGTATCAGGAACCAGGTATAACTTCTCACTTTTAAAGAAACAAACAACTACAAACAAACAACAAAAAAATGAAACCGCAGTTTTTAAGATATCAGCCATCAAGGAAGTATGGACAATTGTCCTAAGAAAGAGAAACAAAGGAGGTGAAACCTATATTTGCCCAGACTCACTGAACTGGGAGGGCATCCAGGCCACAGTTGATGAAGTCAAACTCTTGCATTGAGATTACTAGAATTTCTGTCACCATTTTCTCTATTCTCCTTCACACATCATCCTTTTGTAAAGCAAGTTTGACTTCTATTTGGAATTTTTCTTTCTTATCCTTGACCACAAAAGCTTTCCGCACTTTTGAGTACTTATCCTTCTTTAAACTGTTTTCCATTGGCTTTATTGACAGCAACATTCCTCATTTGTCTTTTTCCTCACGAGCCCCTTCTTTTCTCTTAGAAGGTGCATTTTCCTCTTTTGGGTAATTAAAAGGCCTTTTTCTCCATTTAAAATAGTGGCCCTCATTTTTATCAAAGACTTCAATTCCACTCACACAGAGATAATGGTCTACTGTGTTTCTCCAGCCTAACTCTCTATTTTCCTTGTTTCTTACTTGCTTTAAGATAATTCAAACTTAACATGTTCACAACTAAATATGGGACTCTTTTCCAGACCTGGTTTTACAGTGTCTCCATCCATGTCATAAATATGAACCAACATGCATCTACTTCAGAAAAAAATAGGGATAGTGCTTGACACCTTTCTCTTCTTCAAACCCTACGTCTAATGTTTCTGTCAGTTTTACCTCCTAATTATGCCACAAAGTGATCTGAATTTCTGCATCTCCAGTGGTACATTACTTCTAGCTATTAAATCATTTCACTTTAAAGACAGCAGTAGACTCCAAAGTAGCTTTTATCAATCTCTCACATGCATTTTCTGTATAGTAGATAGTTTACATTTTTGCTTCTCTTAAACCATAATCTGTTATGTCACCCTCCAATTAAAACTCACAGTCACTCTCACTGTTCTAAACATATGAAAAAAAATTGTTGTAATTAGGAAAGCCCTTGTGACCTTATTTCTACAAACCTCTCCTAAGTCATGCATCAAGTGCCCTCTCATTCTCTTTACTAGCACTGTGAGCCTACAATGCTATCTTTGCCCAGGTAACCCACTTTCATCCCCTTTTTAAACCCCAAATAGAGAATATGCCATGAAACTTTCATCTGTCTGGCTAGGTGACCTCTGTCTAGTACATGTTCTCAGAGCTCGCTATACGTCTATTTCATGGTCCATCACATTTGCATGTTTCCATTGGCTTGAATGCTATTGTTGCTCCTATTTTCTTCTTTTATTCTTTTTTAATTTAGTGTCTGTTTACTCCACTAAATTTTAAATTTTATGAGAGCTAATTTAACATCTGCTTCTGCTGATTATTACATCTCTCTGCCTCCTATTGGGTTTGACATACAGTAGACACGAAATAGTTGTTGAAGAAATGAATAAATGAGACAAGAGGCAGTAATTTAAATTACACCTTTTCAAGGTTCATATAATCTCCGCTGTGTGTTTTGAGGGTCTGAAAATTTTTCTTCATGTGTACTACTGGGAAGATGGAGTACACTCATAGGCTCCTGTACTATACCTGTAATCTATCTATTTTCTCTGAATGAAACCAGTAATGGAAGCTTTGAGTGTCTGAGGGCAGCTGAAGCTCTGTGTTTTGTGGAAGTTCTGGCAAAGAAAACTTCCATAAACTCTTTTATCTTTCAGTATGCTGTTATGACAGAAGTAGCCATTATAGTCATGTCTGGTTCCTGGATTTTGTTGTTTGGGGCTGTTAACATGATGAAAATAGCATTAGATTCTGCTGTGAACTTATAATTAGTCATTGTTACAACCTTAGTCATGTCTGTTTCCCCAAGCCTCAAAAGTATTTTTTTTTATCTCTTAGTATATGTTAATTCATGTGTTTGTTTTCTGCTTAAGCAAAAAATTGATCCAGTGGTTTGCAACTAAACAAAAATTCAAATGAGCTACCAATATTCCCCAGTCCTGACTCAGGGATTTTTTTTAATAACATAGCACACTCTTTTTGACACTTTCTGTTTTCATGCTTATCCATTCCAATGGTGTGTATGGAATCTATTTTAACTAAACAAGTGGCACTTTATTTCTTTCACAAACATTTGTGGATATTCAGTTTCACTACTGAATGGATAATTCTGACCAAATGATTTAATTTTTCTGTTCCTCCTTTGCACCATGTGACTGGAAAGAAAGACTAAAAATTATTTTTATTGTCTTAAGTGAAAAGTAAGTACATAAAATGAAAGCTTTCTAAAATTAAAAGTAATTAGTTAAAAGTTTGGTGAATTTACCTTGAGAAAGAATAAAATAGACCAGGTGAATGCAGTGGCTCACACCTATAATCTCAGCACTTTGCAAGGCCGAGGTGTGCAGATTGCTTGAACTCAGGTATTCGAGATCAGCCTGGCCAACATGGTGAAACCCTGTCTCTACTAGAAATATAAAAAAATTAGCTGGGCATGGTGGCATGTGTCTGTATTCTCAGTTGTTTCTAAGGCTAAGGTGGGAAGATTACTTTAACCTGAGAGGTGGAGGGTGCAGTGAGCTGTAATTGTGCCACTGCACTCCAGCCTGGGCAACAGAGTGAGACCCTGTCAAAAAAAAAGTGTAAAATATTTAGTGAAGTTAATTGCAGTGAAAGAAAAAAATTAATAACATAATATAATATATATATATGTTATACTAATGGCATGATTTACAGAAAATAAATCCAACATCCAGCAGATATGTGAAGAGAAGCTCAATGTTTTTGGTTGGAAAAGAAAAGTAAATAAACAAAATTATACTCAGCTGATTTTGCAAAAATGTAGAAGTTAAATAATAGTAAATGATAGTGAAGGAAATGAGAATTTTCACATACCATGAGTGGTGATTTGGTGAAGTTATGGATAGTTATTCTGATGATTTAGCAAGTCACACCTGGATATTCATTCTGAAAAACAAGGGTATGGTTCCCCCCCCCAAAAAAAAAGTGTTGCCTGGGTTTTTATTATAGCATTTTTGAGTGCTAAAGCATGGACACAATCTATTATGTACCATTAAAAGATGGTAAATAATAATGCAAATGCAAACTACAGAAGAAAACGCAATAGTCAGAAGAGTAACTTAAAATGTGTACACAACATAAATAAATGTTTTTAAAAATAAAATAGTACTGAATATAAGTGAAAAAAGAGAATAACATCTGTGATGATTAATACTGAATGTCAACTTGATTACATTGAAGTATTGATCCTGGCTGTGTCTGTGAAGGTGTTGCCAAAGGAGATTAATATTTGACTCAGTGAGCTCGAAAGGCAGATCCATCCTTAATCTGGGTGGGCACCACCTAATCAGCTGCCAGTAAATATAAAGCAAGAAGAGAAACATGAAATGGCAAAATTGGCCTAGGCTCCCAGCCTACATCTTTCTCCAGTGCAGGATGCTTCCTGCCCTCAAACATTAGACTTCAAGTTCCTCAGTTTTGGAATGTGGACTGACTCTCC
The DNA here is from genome assembly GCA_963574635.1 of Cheracebus regulus. Lineage (NCBI taxonomy): Eukaryota > Metazoa > Chordata > Mammalia > Primates > Pitheciidae > Cheracebus > Cheracebus regulus. Next base: position 16,366 of record CAUYQU010057572.1, read on the forward strand.
TCCTCAGCTTGCAGATAGCCTATTATGGGACTTCATGATCATGTGATTTAATACTTAAGAGACTCATACACACACACACACACACACACACACACACACACACACATACACACATATATATGTTTGGTCCTCCAGTAAACATATATATATGTATGTTTGGTCATCCAGTAAATATATACATTTTATATTTATTTGAATATATATATATATATTTATTCCAATAAATTTATATATATATATATATATGTATATATATATATATATATATATAGTTTAGTGATTATATACATAATACCTTTGATCATAGATAGAGAACCAAGGAACATAACGAAGCTGCCTGGTTGCTTCTAAGTTCAGTGGACAAAGTGAGGAAATAAAATGATGAACTCAGAGATTTCATCTTCTGGCTTCAGAACCAGATACTGAGCTTCAAATATGTTAAGATTGCCCTGAATGAGAGTTTTATCTCTTGTAGGGAAAGAGCTGAAAATGGAAGAACATACACTACCTCTTATCATGCAAGTGCCTGACCTGCATCAAAAGGTGCAAGCACATTCTTGCTAGGTCTCTACTGTTAAAGTGAGGGAATTGATTGGAAAAGAATGGGACAATGCAATTTGGAATGGGGATATGTGGGAGAACCTTGATGAAGCTGCAGATACTGAGCTTGTTAACTTTGATGAACGTTTTTTTGCCAGAAGAAACAGCTTCCTTATCCCCAGAAGTGGCAACATCTGCCCCTCCGCCCCCCCCCGCCGCCCAACCCCTGGGAGCCTCAGAGTGAGGAGATAAACTCTGTGCTGCCTGAGGAAACAGTGATGGCCTCCCCTGAGGCAGTTGCCAGGAAAGATACTATGTTGATTCTCCTCAGGAGCCATCCCCAACACCCTTGTTTGCTTCTAGACCTATAACTAGAACAAAGTCCCAACAAGCCTATAGAGGTGAGATTCAGAGTGTGACCCATGAGGAGGTTTGCTACACACACAAAAAAAAAAAAAAGAAAAAGAAAAGAAAAAATAACTGCCTGAGTTTTCTCTAATTTATACAGGTAGAAAAGTAGAGAACAGTCATGGGAATGGATATTAAGGTGTGGGATAATGGTAGAAAGAACACAGAGTTAGATCAGGCAGAATTTATTGATTTCGGCTCACTAAGGAGAACTCTGCATTTTATGTTGCAGCTTGAGGGGTTAAAAAAAAAGGTTTAGTAGTTTATCTGCTTGGTTAGTTGAAATATGGATTAAAAGATGGCTCTCTGTGAGTGAGCTGGAAATGCCTGATCTCCCTTGGTTTAATGTAGAGGAAGGGATCCAAAGATTTAAAGAAATTGGGATGGTGAAGTGGATTAGTCACTTTAGACCTATTCTTCCCATATGGGAGATTCAGAAGATACACCCTTGAACAATGCTTTGTGAAATAGATTTGTGAGGGAAGAACCTGTATTTTTGAAAAGGCCTGTAATTGCTGTTCTCTATATGTCAGATATAACTGTGGAAATAGTAGTCACTCAACTACAAGATTTAAATGCAATGGAAATAATTGGATCCTGAGGTCGCAGGGCCCTATTGGCAGCACTCAACCATCAAAGGCAAGGTGGGAGTAGCTACCATAATGGACAACAGAGGCAAAACGACAACCAGAATAGTCTGACTTATGTACAACTCTGGCATTGGCTAATTAATCGTAGTGTTCCTAGAAGTAAAATTTATAGAAAGCCTGCTGTATCCCTAATTAATTTATACAAGCAGAAGACTTCTAGGTCAAATAGATAAAAGACTAATTTAAATTAGAAAAACAGAAAATCATTGCCCCTCAATCAATTTCCAGACTTGAGCCAATTTACAGGCCTGAAACCCTTGAATGAATGCGAGGCCGGGTCCCATTGAAGAAGGACCCCACTACATTACCAACAATTTATGCAGTGAATCTTTGTCCCATCCTTCCCCAAGGAGACCTGCCTTTTACCAAGATAACTGTGCACTGCAGAAAGGGAAATGATCAGACATTTCAGGGACCACTGAAATGGTCTGAGCTGACATTGATTCCAGGGGACCCAAAATGTCAATGTGGTCCTCTAGTAAAAGTAGGAGCTTATGGAGGTCAGGTAGTTAATTTAGTTGTGGCTCAGTTCTGACTTACAGTAGATCCAATGGGTCCCTGGACTCATCCTGTGGTCAGTGCCCCAGTGCCAGAATGCATAGTTGGCATAGACAAACTTAGCAGCAGGCAGAACCACACATTGGCTCCCTGACTGCTAGGGTGAGGGCCATTATGATGGGAAAGGCCAAATGGAAGCCATCAGAGCTGCCTCTACACAGAAAAATTGTAAATGAAAACAATATCACATCCCTGAAAGGACTGTGGAGATTTGTGCCACCATCAAGGACTTGAAAGACACAGGGGTGGTAATACCCACCACATCCTCATTCAATTCTCCCATTTGGCCTATGCAGAAGATGGAGAATGACAGTGCATTATAGTAAGATCTTGGAGAATGACAGTGCATTATAGTAAGCTTAACCAAGTAGTGATTCCAGGTGCAGAGAAAAAGAGAGAGAGAAAGAGAGAGAGATATAAAGTTTATAAGAAATTAACCTACCAGATACGGTTTTATTGCTCGAGCAAATTAATACATCTCCTGATACTGAGTATGCAGCCATTGACTTGACAAATGTCCTTTTCTCCATTCCTTTCCATAAGGCCCACCAGAAGCAATTTGCCGTCAGCTGGCAAGGCCAGCAATATACCTTTAATGTCCTACTTCAGGGGTATATCAAAACTCCGGCTTTGTTTAATAATCTTATTTGGAGAGAGCTTGATCACCTTTCACTTCCACAAGATATCACACTGGTCCATTACATTGATGACATCATGCTGATTGGATCCAGTGAGCAAGAAGTAGCAAACACACTGGACTTACTGGAGAGCATTTGCGTGTCAGAGGATGGCAAATAAATCTCAATAAAATTCAAGGACCTTTTACTTCAGGAAAAAATCTAGGAGTCCAGTGTTGTGGGGCTTGTGGAGACATTCCTTATAAAGTGAAGGGTAAGTTACTGCATTTAGCTCCACATACAATCAAGAAAGAGGTACCATGGCTATTGAGTTTATTTGCATTTTGGAGACAACACATTCCTCATTTGGTTGTGTTACTCTGGCATATTTATTGGACGACCTGAAAGGCTGCCAGTTTTAAGTGGGATTTAGAACAAGAGAAGGCTCTACAACAGGTCCAGGCTGCTGTGCAAGCTGCTCTGCCCCTTGGGCCTTATGACACAGTAGATCCAATGGTGCTGGTGGTGTCAGTGGCAGATAGGGATGAAGTTTGGAGCCTTTGGCAGGTCCCTATATGTAATCATGGGGGAGTCCACTAGGATTTTGGAGCAAGGCCCTGCCATCTTCTGCAGAACACTATCCTCCTTTTGAGAGACAGCTCTTAGCCTATGTATTAGTCAGGGTTCTCTAGGGGAACAGAACTAATAGGGTATATATATATATATATATTAGTTATATATAACTAATAAGAGATATGTGTGTGTGTGTGTGTGAGACTCTGTGTGTGTGTGTGTGTGTGTGTAGTTTATAAGGATTCCATATATAATATATGGAATATATATATATATATAATCATATAAGTTAATTCTTTAAAATATATAGATAAATAAAACTCTCTCTATATATATAGTTTTTAAGGAATTAACTTCCATGACCACAAGGTACCACAAGAGGCTGTGTGCAAGCTTGAGGAGCAAGGAGAGCCAATCCAAGTCCGAAAATTGAAGAATTTGAAATCTAATGTTCAAGGGCAGGAAACATCCAGCACAGGAGAAAGATGTAGGCTGGGAAGCTAAGCAGGTCTCTCCTTTTCATGTTTTTCTGCCTGCTTTGTATTTGCTGGTAGTTGATTACATGGTGCCCACCCAGTTAAGGGTGGGTCTGCCTTTTCCAGCCCACTGACTCAAATGTTAATCTCCTTTGGCAACACCCTCACAGACACACCCAGGATCAGTACATTGTATTCTTCCATCAAACCAAGTTGACACTGAGTATTAACCTTCACAGACTGTATCTGGGGTTTGGTGGAAACTGAATGTTTGACTATGGGTCATCAAGTCAACATGCAACTTGACTTGCCTATCATAAACTGGGTGCTTTCTAATCCATCTAGCCTTAAAGTGGGTCATGCACAGCAGCATTCCATCACCAAATGGAAGTGGTATATACATGATCGGACTTGAACAGATCCTGAAGGCACAAATAAGTTACAAGAGGAAGTGGCTCAAATGCCTATGGTCTCCACTCCTGCCACCCTGCCTTCTCTCCCTCAGCCTGCACCAGTGGCCTAATGGGGAGTTCTCTGTGATCTGTTGACAGAGGAAGAGAAGACTACAGTGTGATTTGCAGATGGTTCTGCACCATACATAGGCACCACCCAAAAGTGGACAGTGGCAGCACTACAACCACTGTCTAGGACATCCCTGAAGGACAGCAGTGAAGGGAAATCTTCTCAGTGGACAGAACTTCAAGCAATGTACCTGGTTGTGCACTTTGCATGGGAGGAGAAATTGCCAGATGTATGATTACATACTGATTCATGAGCTTTAGCCAACGATTTGTCTGGATGGCCAGGGACTTGGAAAAAGTACAATTGGAAAATTGGTGGCAAAGAAATTTGGGGAAGCAGTATGTGTATGCTTCTCTCTGAATGGTGAAACTCTGTGAAGATATTTGCATCCCATGTAAGTGCTCACCAATGGGTGACCTCAGGAGACAACTATTTTAATAATCAAGTGGATAGGATGACCCGTTCTGTGGAGATCACTTAGCATCTTTCCCAGCCACTCCTGTCATCACCCAATGGGCTCAAAAACAAAGTGGCCATGGTGGCAGGGATCGAGGTTACACATGGTGCAACAATATGGACTTCCAGTCACCAAGGCTGACCTGGCTTTGACCACTGCTGAGTGCCCAATTTGCCAGCAGCAGAGACCAACATTGAGCCCTGAATATGGCACCATTCCTCAGGGTAATCAGCCAGCTACCTGGTGGTAGGTTCATTATAATGGACCTCTTCTATCATCGAGAGAGGAGAAGTTTTTGCTTACTAAAATAGACACTTACTCCAGATATGGGTTTGCCTATCCTGCATGCAATGCTTCTGCCAAGACCACCATCTGTGGACTCATGAAATGCTTTACCCACCATCATGGTATTCCACCCAGCATTACCTCTGACAAAGGTACTCAGGTACTCACTTTACAGCTAAAGAAATGCAGCAGTGGGCTCATGCTCATGGAATTCACTGGTCTCACCATGTTCCCCATCATCTCAAAACACCTGGATAGAATGGTGAAATGATCTTTTGAAGTCAACTTTGTGAGACTAGCTAGGTGACAATTCTTTGCAGAGCTGGAGCTAAGTTCTCCAGAAAGCTGTACATGCTCTGAACCAGTTTCCAGTATATGGTAATTTTTCTCCCATAGCCAGGATTCATGGGTTCAGGAATCAAGGGGTGGAAGTGGAAGTGAAATCACTCGCCATCACCCCTAGTGATCCACTAGAAAAATTTTTGCTTCCTGTTCCCACAACATTATGTTCTGCTGTTCTACTGGCATAGAGGTCTTAGTTCCAGAGGGAGGAACACTGCCACCAAAAGACAGAACAATAATTCCATTAAACTGGAAGTTAAGATTGCTACCTGGACATTTTGGACACCTATTACTTTTAAGTCAGCAGGCTAAGAAGGGAGTTAACAGTGTTGGCTGTGGTGTTTGACCCACAGTATCAAGATGAAATCAGTCTATTGCTCCACAAGCTAAGTAAGGAAGAGTATGAGTGGAATACAGGAGATCCATTAGGGTGTCTCTTAATATTACCATACCCTGTGATTAAGGTAAATGGAAAACTACAACAGCCCAATTCAGGCAGGACTACAAATGTTCCCATACCCTTCAAGAATTAAGGATTTAGTCACTCCATTAGGAAAAAATTTACAACCTGCTGAAGTGTTTGCTGAAGGCTAACGGAATAATAATACAAAAAAGGGTAGTAGAAGAAAGTCATCATCAATACCAGCTATGATCACATGACCAGTTGCAGAAAGGAGAATTGTCATTGTCATGATATTCCTTCTCGTTTTGTTAAAAACATCTTTCTGCATGTATACACTTCTACTAAGAAAATACCTTCATTTTATTTCCTTTCTCCTTTATGATGTGACATAACATTTATTGACTTCATGTCATCACTTAAGTACTGTTAACTTTATGTTAACATACCCGAATGTTGGGGATTGGTACATTTCCAGTTGTATGAAAGATAGTTTTATTATGTAAGACATACTTATGACCTTATTATTGTCTTTATTTGAAGATTATGTATGATCTCAGGAGATGTGTATGGGTTCAAATGGACAAGGTGGACTTGTGATGGTTAATACTGAGAATCAACTTGATTTGATTGAAGGATACAAAGTATTGATCCTGGGTGTTTCTGTGAGGGTGTTTCTAAAGCAGATTACATTTGAGTCAGTGGGCTGTGAAAGGCAGATTCACCCTTAATCTATGTGGGCACCATCTAATAGCTGCCAATAAATCTAATGCGGGCAGAAAAACGTGAAAAGGCAAAACTGGCTTAGCCTCCCAGCCTACCTCTTTCTCCCATGCTGTATGCTTTCTCCCATGATCCTTGCCCTCAAATATTGGACTCCAACTTCTTCAGTTTGTGGACTTGAACTGGCTCTCCTTGTCAGCTTGCAGAGAGCCTATTGCAGGACCTTGTGGTAGTGTGAGTTGAGACTTAAGACACTCTCCTTTATAAATATATATATTCTGTTCCTCTAGGGAACCCTGACTAATACAACATCAAATACAATATTATGCAATATTGTATATTATTTTCTTAATTAAATATATATTCTTTATGTGTTTTTCAAGTGTCAGAAGTGTTTTAGATTGTGGGTCTTTTCAGATTTTTGAACATTTGCATATACATAATGAGATGTCTTAAGGATGACATCCAAGTCTAAACACAGAATTTATTTGTGTTTTATATATACCTTAGGCACATAACCTGAAGATAATTTTATACAATAGTTTAAATCCTTTTGCACATGAAACAACATTTTGCCTATGTTTTGCCTGTGACCATCACAAGAGGTCAGGTGTGAAGTTTTACACTTGTGGTAGTACATCTGTGCTCAAAATGTTTTAGATTTTAGAGTATTTCAGATTTTATATTTTTATATGTGGAATGCTCATCCTGTACTTCAAAAATAAGCTCAACCCACTCTGTATCTGAACATTAAAAGAAACGTAATTGCTCTATCTAATCACTATGATATACTAGGTGTTTAAGAAAAAAGAACAAATTTATATGTTTATATTAAACTTTTTGTTTTGAAATGGCCACCTATAGAAAGTTACATAATAGGAGAACAGAATGACAAAACCATCTAGAAAAGTTAAAGCAAACTTCACAACCAAGAAAATATGTGAGTATCATATAAGGAATGAGAAAAGATTCTTGAGACAAAAAAGGTAAGAGAAGTGAGACATTCTTTTGTCAAATCTAGATGACACTATAGAATAGGACTTCAAAGTGTTATAACTTATTTTCAATCTTCCATTTGACATTTTTACACTGACTAGGCTAAGATTTGAATCTGTTCTCTCTACCTCTATAGAGTCCCTGCTCTCAATCTCAAACTAAGTGCAGTTACACAAAATAAAGCCTTATCCTTGAGAAAATACTGGATTTTTCAATATAAATATTTACTCTTCATGTCTGAGTTCCCCACAGCATTTTACACATTGTCTTGTTCAACAGATGCTAAATACTGGATATATAGTTTGAAATTTTATATAACTAGCATAATTAGACACCATAATAGATTAGTCCAATTTCATGCAGTTTAAATCAGTTATTACTTCCTCTCTTAAACTGCTGTTCTCTCAAATTGCAAATGCTATCTCTACATATTTGATGAAGGAAACATTTCTACCAACATTTTTATTAAAGTCTGCATTGAAGTTAAACAGATTTAGTGCAAATAATTATCAGCCTTGTTGTAGCTATAAAAAGGGATGAAAAAAATCAATTTTAACATTTATCAGACTTGTGTTTGGAAATTCAGTTTTCAATAATTAGACATATAAATGTTTCTAAATTAATATTAATATTTTATTTTATGCTAAAATTTGGCTCTCTTCAAATTGGCCAAATTTGCTTACCTTAACAAAATTAAATTTTGAATAAATAGAAGTATTGGAATTTATAAGTATTGTTGTTCTAAACCAACATAGCAAAACACATACTCAGTTAAAGTAAATACACAACTACTGATTTTCTGAAAGAAAAACTTGCCAATGATTATCAAATCAAGATAAATAAATTCATGTAAATCCCAGTTGTCATTAAGTATGTAAACATCAATAATAGGCGATTTAGCTCAGTTTTATTATGTTAATGAGCTTTGTTTTATATCTCTTAATTAGAACTACTAATCAGTTTAATAGTTGTGGCAATTCTTGTTATGTTGATAATAAACCCTAAAGATTGTAAGATTCTTTACTTCTTAAGTAGTTATAGATGTATTTTCCTGGTCACTGTTACCTACTTGTGAATGTTGCTTCCAGAGCTAACTAAATTGCATAACCCTCAGGAGTGTACTTTACTTTTGATTATTTTTTCACCCTGAAAAACTGACTTTAAAGATTTGAATGATAATATGACCTCTCAAGCCCATAGATACATCCCATGGTGATAACAAGGAGAGATTGTTTTCTTACAACAGTCTCTTTTTCAAAAGAAAACTTGAGCTTTGATCTTTTTGGGCCCAGTTGCTGTTTATATTCAGGGACACAGTGTCATAGATCTACAGTGTTAGAATTTAAAAATTTCCCTGTGGCTATAAACCAGGAGTAAAAATCCATAGCTAGCCAATCATATTGCATATATTTTAGACAGGGAAGACATATAATCATCTCTTTATATTGAGTTATTCTCAATTTATTGCATACACAATGTACCCTTGCAGTATTGAATATAGACAACCTACATTTAATTTGATTTAAAGAAGAGAATTGCATTCCATTCTCATTAAGTCATCCTGCAGGTCTTTGAAGAAGTACTAAATTTTGAAGTGCATAACTAGTGAGGCAATTTTAATTTTAACCAAGCATGGCATGAAATAAACATGTGAATGGCAAACAGAAAGCTGCTAATTTGTGTGAGAAGTTAAAAAAAAAAAAGATTATAGCTTTTTTTGCAATGGGTTTGCTGCCAGAACACAGGTGTCATGAAAACTACCCCTAAAAGCAAAAATTGGATCGGAAAAGACTCATATCATCGTTATCATTGGACATGTAGATTGGGGCAAGTTCTCCATTACTGGACATCTGCTCTATGAACGTGGTGGCACGGACAAAAGAACCACTGAAAATTTTGAGAAGGAAACTGCTGAGATGGAAAGGGGCTCCTTCAAGTATGCGTGGGTCTTGGATAAACTGAAGGCTGAGTGTGAATATGGTATCACTATTGATAACTCCTTGTGAAAATCTGAGACCAGCAAGTACTATGTGTCTATCATTGATGCCCCAGGACAGAGAGACTTCATCAAAAACATGATTACAGGGACATCTCGGCTGACTGTGCTGTCCTGATTGTTGCTGCCAGTGTTGGTAAATTTGAAGCTGGTATCACCAATGGGCAGACCTGAGAGCATGCCCTTCTGGCTTACACACTGGGTGTGAAACAACAAACTGTTAGTATTACAAAATGGATTCCACTGAGCCAACCTGAAGCCAGAAGAGATATGAGGAAATTATTAAGGAAGTCAGCACTTACATTAAGAAAATTGGTTACAACCTCAACACAGTAGCATTTGTGCCAATTTCTATTTGGAATGGTGAAAACATGCTGGAGCCAAGTGCTAACATGCCTTAGTTGAAGGGATGCAAAGTCACCTATAAGGATGGCAATGCCAGTGGAACCACACTGCTTGAGGCTCTGGACTGCATCCTACCACCAACTCGTTTAACTGACAAGCCCTTGCACTTGCCTCTCCAGGACATCTACAAAATTGGTGGTATCGGTACTGTTCCTGTTGGCCGAGTGGAGACTGGTGTTCTCAAACCTGGTATGGTGGCAGCCTTTGCTCCAGTCAACATTACAACTGACGTAAAATCTGTCAAAATGCACCATGAAGTTTTGAGTGAAGCTCTTCCTCAGGGCAATGTTAAGAATGTGTGTCAAGGATGTTTGTCATGGCAACATTGTTGGTAACAGCAAAAATGACCTGCCAATGGAAGCAGCTGGCTTCACTGCTCAGGCAATTATCCTCAACCATCCAGGCCAGATCAGCACTGTCTATGCCCCTGTACTGGTTGCCACAGGGCTCACATTGAATGCAAGTTTGCTGACCTGAAGGAAAAGATTGATCTCTGTACTGGTAAAAAGCTGAAAGATGGCCCTGAATTCTTGAGGTTTGGTGATGCTGCTATCATTGATATGGTTCCTGGCAAGCCCATGTGTGTTGAGAGCTTCTCAGACTATCCACCTCTGTGTCACTTTGCTGTTCGTGACATGAGACAAACAGTTGTCATGGGAGTCATCAAAGCAGTGGACAAGAAGGCTACTGGAGATGGAAAGATCACCAAGTCTGCCCAGAAAGCTCAGAAGGGTAAATGAATATTATCCCTAATACCGGGCCACCCTGGTCTTAATCAGTGGTGGAAGAACAGTCTCCGAATTTTTTGTTTCAATTGGCCATGTAAGTTTAGTAGTAAAAGACTGGTTAATAATAACAATGCATTGTAAAACCTTCAGAATGAAAGGAGAATGTTTTATGGACTACTTTGGTTTTCTTTTTTGCGTATGGCAGTTTTAAGTAATTAGTTTTCAAAATCGGTACTTTTTAATGGAAACAACTTAACCAAAAATTTGGCACAGAATTTTGAGACCCATTTAAAGTTTAAAGAGAAAAATAAAAATAAAAAGCCAAGATGATAAAAGCAGTTAGTTTTTGCTACTACAGAATGGAATCCACAATTCACATCCTGGGGGAGTGACAAACTAGTCATTTAATGCTATGTCAACACATGTATCTTGTCTTTCATTAGTAAACTCTCCTGCTGGTTTGTACACTGTCAGAAGTGGACCACCTACTGAAATTCATAGAGGTGTGGAAACTGGCATGAGTTTAATAATTCTGTTTTGTTTAGCTTTCTTTCTTATCCTATTTGAAGCCATTTTTTTCCTGCATTTTTAGAACAAGTATGGATTAGCTTTATTTATGAAGTAAATGTTTAAAATGTTTATGATTCAAATGACCTACTTTCCTCTTAATTCCTTAGAGCACTTTGAATATCCTAGCCAATACAGACTTCTATTTGCTTGTAAATTACCCATGCTTTATCTCTGCACACAGTCTGCCCACATCATCTGTGAATAAATAACCATAAAAAATAAATGGAGAGGAAAGACAACAGCAGCCATCTCCCTTTCTTTCTGAAAAGTGTTCTACTGAGATGTTGGTTAATGATCTAATCAGTAGTATAGATTCAAAGGATTTTCTCCCCTCCAGATCAACCCTCCCCTGGACAAACCTGTTCAATTTAAGTCTTTTCTTCTACTCAACATTGCTTATTGGCAGCAAATGAGTAAATAAATATTCAAACAATAATACATGAAATCTATGAAATACAATTAAGTGAAAGTCCAGGAAATGGAAAGATAACTAGATATAAAAACTTTCAAGAATATAATATAATTTCCTCAAATATTTTCTAAACATAGTCAAGAGTAAGATAAAAGCTGTCTTAACTTTTGGTTTTAACAAATAAGGCCATATTTATTTTAGAAAATATTATGTTTCTTGTAAAATTAATTACTGGTATTACTTTTATTAATGTGAATCATAATGACTTTTATACAAAACATGGAAGAAACATAAGAATTGTGTGGCTATTTAATATTGTAGGTAGTAGTGTTTGTAAAATAAAAATTAAAATGACTACTTCTATCACATACATGATGCTCATATAAATGGATAATTCCTCTTTTAATAAATCAATATTTATTTAAACTATTTTGACTGTTGTTTTCTTGCAACTATGTTAAAGCCTATAGTGTTTTCTTTTTTTAATTAAAGAACAATTTAGACAATTTTGCTTTTTTAAGAAACAATCAAATAAAAGTGAGAGAGCTTAGTTAAAAGCTTCAGATAAAGTCAAGGAATGCCATAATAATTTTAAATATTTTTCTTACATGCATTATAATCAGAATGCAAGTAAATTCTAAAAGAGAATTATTAAAACTTAGACTATTACCTAGATTATTGAAATACATTTGCAAATATTTAGGACAATTGAAGTACAGCAGATATTTTAAGAGCATAACATTCAATATATATTTGTTTAAACATTATCTTAAGTATGTTAGGTATAGTTCTTCTCATTGTGTATTGATTAAGGATTTTTTTTTTTACTATTTCTTATTTATTATAAGGTGAGCTTTGTACTTTTAAAGATCTATGAATAATCACCCCACCCCAAATCTAGAAATACAGTAAAATAGTTTCTAATTAAATACAAAGTCATTAGATGTAAAATATGTTAATTCATTCTTTGCTTTGTAATATTGGAAATTATTTTAAAAACTCTATGATTCTAAAAACTAAACATTTTATAAAGTTGGCTGGGCACAGTGGCTCACGCCTGTAATCCTAGCACTTTGGGAGGCTGAGGCAGGAGGATTACTTAGCTCAGGAGTTCAAGACCAGCCTGGGCAACATAGTGTAACCCTATCTCTAATAAAATACAAAAACAAAAATTAGCCAGGAATAGTGGCCGGTGCCTATAGTCCCAGCTACTCAGGAGGCTGAGACAGGAGAATCGCTTGAACCCAAGAGGCAGGAATTGCAGTGAGCAGAGATTGTGTCACTTCACTCCAGCAACAGAGCTAGACTTCAACTCCAAAAAAAAAAAAAAGTTTTTTCCTTTTTCTAGGAATTATTTTTAGTTTTCTAAACTTATTTGAACAGAATATTCATCATAGAAAACTGTTTTCATAAAGATGCTTTAATTGATTAAAATGTAAAGTTAAAATTATTTAAAATATTAAAATTTAAAATAAGCCTTAATTTCTGTAAACTGGAGAAATGCACTTTTTGAAATACATTGAATTGCAAACATTTAAACAAAGAACGATTTACTTTAAATAATTAAACATTAGCTTCATGACATTTGCACCATTAGCTTGTTTAAAAAAAAAGACTTAATCTTAGTAGGTTAAAAACTACTGCTACTTCTGATTCTAGGGAAGTCAATTATAATTTTTGCAAGATATAAGTGGTCAAGAATTTTAAACAGAATTTGCTTTTAAAAAGATTAATTAAAAATCAGGTGAAAATGCTTTTCATATAGTTGATGAAAATCCACAGGTATAAAAGTTGACTAATATTAGCTTCCAGTGAAGTTTCCAAAGCTTCTAAGCTTTCATCCGGATTCTCATAATCTGGAAAGCTGCAATGGTGCTGTATTTATAAACAACTACCTTAAGCTAGAAAGAAATTATTAATATTTTAAATATTTGTTTCTGAAATGCAGTTGGGGTAATTTCTACCTTAAGAGATATACAAAATTAAATCTTAATATTTAATATATGAGAAAAAGTTCACTTCTAAACCACCAGTAGTCTATCAATATTGGATACAATGAGTTCTAAATTTCTCTTCAAAGAATCAGTATGTCACTATATTCAGCTCTTTGTCCACCATTTTAAAGTTTAACTTCCATGTAGTTTCAATGAACAGCCTTCTCTGCCAATTCTAATCAGTAGGTCACATCTGCTCCCCCTGCCCCCAGCCCCATCCTGACTCATTCTGGTCACCTGCTTTGGTCACCTGTCCTGCTCACCTGCTCCAGTCACCTGCTTTGACCCAGGTCACCCCTGGCTACCTGATCTGACCTGCCAGTAACCGTCCTTCCCACCAAACCATCCACCCTGCCACTCTGAAGGGTACCCCTGCCCTTTTTAAAATAGCCAGTCAGGATTCGTCTAGCCTGTGTGGTCTAACCCTAGCCAATAGGGGAACAACACAGCAGTAGTATTCCTATCAGGAATAAGTACACCTTTCTTCTCCTGTCCAAGTATGAGCTCACCATTGCTCCATCCGTGAGGCGTACCCTTCTGTAGAAGCAAACTGCTTTGCTAAGGGATTTATCTTTGAGTGCTATTTCTTTTGTGGCATCAAAATTTTACTTATAACATCACTATCAATGTTAAATTAACATTGATTCTCTAAAAAATGTATTTAAGTAATTTTACAATCATAGCCTTTCTTTTCTTCTTAGTTTTACAGCATTTGTGAATATTCTATTTGAAGTGTTTTTATTTGTTCATTTGTTAGGTTTGTTTTTCTAACTGTTTTACCACAGGAAGTTTGTGGCTTGGCTTTTTCCTTTTGCTTGCAATTTTTAAAACTAACTTTAGATTTTCCTGGAGAAACATGTTACATGTGATTACAATGATAAAAGATTTAAGGTTATTATATTTTCTTGATAAGACTCAAACAACTGTGTGTGTGTGTGTGTGTGTGTGTGTGTGTGTGTGTGTGTGTGTGTGTGTATTGAAGACATCTTCTAAAAAATTGAGAAGTATCATATACCTTAAAAATTTTCTGATCTGAAGATATGTCAAAATGTAGCCAGGAACAACATTTCTTAGAGAACCACAACTCGATTGTTTCACTTAATATACCTTAAAAATGTGAAAAATAGAACAGAAGGTTTTGGTTGAATAGAAGATGCCTATACCAGAGCATTAACAAACACTGTAATTTGCTGGGGTCAGCCAGGTCTGTAGCGCTGAGACTGAAAGTCATGTTAAATTATGCTATCAGCTTTCGAAACCTCATTAGACTTAACCCATTTAGGAGCCACTGACTTCTCGGAATAACCAATAGAACCCTAATCAGAAAACCACAGAGCAGCCAGTCTTCTGCTATCAAAAACCTCAGTACAATTTGTGTATTAATATTTCAAAAAGTTTGTAGAAACATGTACTCCCTGCTGAGTACTACAACCAGTTCAGATAGAGTTACAGTCAGTCATTCTGGCTAGAGATCTCCATCTGTCTCTGGACTTGGCAACAGGAGAGAGAAAAAGACAGCAGAAAATGAAATGAATGCCTTCATTTTATTTGTGATTAATAAATTCTCATAATTGGAGAGTCAGGCAACCAGTAAACAGAAGACCATAAGTTACAGGAAAATGAGAATTTTATCCTGTAATACAGCCATCTAATTTTGAATACAACTATACTACCTTGTTTTTTCAGAAGAAGAAATTTTTGAAGCTTTGGTTTTTTTGTAATGTTCTTCAAAATATTTATCATAATTCTCACCATGAATTTGTAACAAGAAAGTCTGAGCAAATAGCCAACAAAATAGTACAACTAAAAGGTTTTATAACTTACAGAAAATCAATTGATCTGTTTATTTACAATGATTAGAATCTCATAGTATTTAAATTTACTTACTTATAATGGCACACATTTATTAACATGGGCCCCTAAAGGGAAAATATTGACAGATACTTCTAAAAAGTTAGAGTCTCAAGTTGAAATAAAACTGTTTAAAATAAAGTCATACTAAAACAAATTAAAACATATTGTTTTAACTACAATTTTGATACTTCACATGTGGTTTAAAGTAAATTGATTATGATACTGAAATGGTAACCAGAATAAACAGGCAAATAATGAAGACAGGTGTATTTTCCATATTATATGACTTTGAATATGAAATTTTCTTTGATATATTTAATTAGATATGGAGAATGTTAAAATTCTCCATGGCATGATATAAACCATAGTCCTATGGAAGTTCTTGAATACTACATTCTTTAGTTGTTTTTACTGAATGCCAGGGCATGGGCCTTATTAGGAGTCAAGGCCTATTCTAATCCAGCTCTGCTATAAGCTAATAAGTAGCAGTGACAAGCCAATAAGCTTGACACCTTTAGTGTGGAATCATGTCTGAGACCCCCTATAGTTCTACTCTTACATGCCTACATCAACATCTTCCACGTGCATGCACACTTACATGAACATATACACGATGTTCTACTGTCATCCACATCTGTCTGACTGTAATGGATATTTTATTAAAGAATGCTATGATTTATATAAAAATATGAGCACACAATCATCCTCAACAGCTCTGAATTTACAAGGAAACTTCAGAGCATTTTCACCTCTTTCACATGTAGATGTGCCTGTTACAGAGCTAATGAAGTGAGAAACTGACAGTGGATACCCTTTTCCTTGGTATATTGTGTGTCATTATGTACTTTGGTATGGCTGATAGTGCTGTAATTTATGTTAAGTAGGGGAGTATTTCTTATCATGTCAAACAGAGACATTGAATAAATTTATGTATCTGAATTTGTATTGCAGCTAGCTGTTCAGTTTTATAATCTTTTAGTAATTAGAATTAATGTTGGTCTTCTTAATATTTTTTGCATAGAGTACTTTCATAAATCTCCATCTTTTTCAATTTCTCCCTCCCCGCCTTTTTTTTTTGAGACAGAGTCTTGCTCTGACGCCCAGGCTGGAGTTTGGTGGTGCGATCTCTGCTCACTGCAACTTCTGCCTTCCAGGTTCAAGTGGTTCCTCTGCCTCAGCCTTCCGAGTAGCTGGGACTACAGGTGTGAGCCGGCACACCCAGCTAATATTTTTGTATTTTTAGTAGAGATGGAGTTTCACCATGTTGGACAGGCTGGTCTCAAACTCCTGACCTCAGGGGATTTGCCACTCCTCTGCCTCCCAAATTGCTGGGATTATAGGCATGTGCCACCATGCCTGGCCTCCTCCATTATCTTTTAAAATGTTGAGTATGTTAAACAGAATTTAATATCTATCTAAATGATAAAACATAACAATAAATGAACATCTGTGACCTCTCCTAAAACTATAACATAGCCAATAATTAGGTCCTACTCTTAATCCGTCTCCCCTACTCCCAGAATTAACCCCTAGAAATAAATATTATTCTGCTCTCAGCACTAAGTTTTCGTAGTTATGGCCACTGAAAAAAACACAGTTCTGTGTATTCTCAGATATACCCAGTCACTATATGAATACAGTTGCTCATCTTGTTCAATCTCTTCAGTGCTTCTGTGATTAAAACTATACCACATATTTAAACACAAATAGCTTTTAGGGCCAGCAAATTAATATTCTCACGAGTGTGAGGTACTTTGCAGCCCATAGGCAATAGATCATAAAAGCCAAAATAAAATCCTGAGCTCTTCAAGAAGAGCATAATTATAATTATCAACATTCCAGCTAGTACTTGCCAGTCTTCATTTTAGGGAAATAAGGAAAAGATCTGACAATATCCACCTCATCACCTAGTTAGATTACCAGCAGAAACTTCAAGAAGCCTTATAAAGATATAGGACCTTACTTAGCCCCCATGAAGTAATAAAAATGTTTTATTCTATTCCGCATTGACATTTTCTTCTCTGGTTATATGGAGGCATTAGAACATTTTGAATACAACATCTAGGAAATCCCATTTCTATAATAATTTTTACAGAATATAATTTTTTCCTAAGGTGATTATGATACAAATACTCTTGCAAATGTTTATGCTAAGAACTGTTTTAAAATATATCTGAAATCTGGAAGCAATTATGTTATTTGGGTTAAGGGCTTTTAATGACTTCAATAAAAAATTATTTTGTAGATGTGAATGTTGTCATTAGGTATTCTAACAAATATATATATTAATTCCCCCCACTCAACCTTTTTAAATTACTTTGGCTACAATGTCATCAAATGCTTTGAGAGATATATAATAGCATGTAATTAATTAAATTACATAGCTCTTATATCAACATGCTATTCTGTGGTGCCCTTATATGCTTGCTTAAAAAGTAAAGGTTTTTTTTTTTAACTCTTAAGTTAGGAGGTTCACTTATATTTTGAAAATAAATGTTCTGTCATAATATATAACACATGACAAATAAATTTAAATTCTACTCAACCAATTAACCACACAGTTCTAAAAGAAAAGAGTAAAATAAATTACTTTTGTTTCTTACTGAATAATCATAATTTTACCTGAAGTATATGCATCAAATGTGTTCTTAAATGGTAATGTACTATGTCAATGTAATTCTGCAAAAATATAGCTATAGATATAGATGTAGTTGAATTAAGGTATATCTAGTAATTTTAGCTTTGGATCTTAAAATGACAGAAGACAACACAGAATCTGTGTCATCTATAATTGAATGTATGAGAGAACTGACTCTGTAGGTCTAATTTTGGATCTGTGGAGAGCACTTCACTGAGTGAATGAGAATGATGTGAAGAGATTGCTAAGGGAAAAGGATGCTTTTATAAACATATACATGGAACTCCATATTATAGCTTTTCGATGTTAGATTTTAAGTGAGAAAATACAAGTTTTTCAGAGAAACAAACATATGAAGTTGGCTTCCAAATAACTGGCAATTTCATGCACTATGTATAGGAGATTTTATGCCAAGAATGTTTTAAGCATATTGATTAGGTGTTAGAAACAGCACTTAAGGCTTTTTTGTTTTGTTTTCACCAAGGTTAAATTAGCACAGGTTGCCAAACAATGTATGTAGAAGGAAATTTAGCACAATTCCATGCTATAATTTTGCCAGCTATGGTAATATTTTACTCAATAATCACTATCCACTCTGTATTTAGACCCACAATTATGCCACACAATTGGTCAGTTAGAAGAAGGATTTACACTAAACAGCAACAAAGCAAAAGTAACTGTTCTATTTATAGAAAATAGCCTAAAGTGTTCTCAATTAGCTGAGTAAATAAGTTATTTATTTATTTACCATGGATCATCTGACTATGATTATGCTGGACATTGTTGCTATCTTGGCAAACCTGGTGTTTTCTGTTTTGTTTTGTTTTTCATGTGTAAAGAGAAACTGCTGATTTATGTAGTTAAAAGAGATCTTTCTAATTATTGATTCACAATCTAAACTCTTAGTTATTTTGAAAGGAGCAAAAAACCAGTAAATCCTGAACATATTCTGTAAAATTAAAAATAAAAAAGAATCAATTTTTAAGCAATTTTTAAGAGTATGTACTACATCTTCAAATACAAGACATTTGGACCACCAAATATTGATGGACCACCAAATTATTATTAACCTGGATGCTTGTAGGAGTAATAATTCCACAGTAGGAATTTTTTTATATACATCACTTCTTATTTACTTATGTCTTCAAACCAAGGTAATTATTACTATTTAAGATAGTTTTTCTCTGGAAAATACATTTTAAAGTGTTTGCATTTGTCTTACTTTATACAACAGATATTCTACAGAGAAGTTATAGAAAAGTGTGATCCTGTTTTACCATAAAAATTACATGATAATAACAGAAATGTGTTACCATTACTTCTGCTATATCTTTAGTTAACATGTGTTTCTAACACTTTGCATGTATTTTACTTTGCCATAGTCAGATAATCAAATAGCTTATGAGCCAAAATAGGTGTTCTCAAACCTGTAAGAGCTGTTAACTAGTTTATTAATTAATTAATTAATTAATTTATTTATTTATTTATTTTCTGATAGCCTGTCACTACTTTGGGTAAGATATTTCTTAGTAGTATCACTCAAACATTTCTATATATTAAATGCTCCTCAGTTCATTACAATCTTCAGGTAAGATCCAAAAATAATAGAGAAAAGCAAAGGTAAATAAAATTAATGTTTCGTGATTTATGAATCAAAATTCCTTCAAAACAGATGACCAATTACAATTATACGTTGTATTAAGTATGAAGTTTTTACATTGCTTCCCTCCCTCCCTCCTTCCCTCCCCTCCTCCTTCTTTCTCCTCTTTTCTTTTTCTTTTTTCTTTCTTTCCTTTCTTTTATTTTTTCCTTTCTTCCTCTCTCTTTCCTTTTCCTTCCTTTTTTCTCTTTTTCCCTCTCTCTTTCTTTCTTCCCTCCTTTCCCTCTTCCTTCTTCTCTTTCATTTTCTTTTTTTTTCCTTCTTTCTTTCCTCTGTGATCACGTAAAGATATTAAATCATTAAAATCATGTAAAATTAAATAGATTAAATTTCGTAGACAAATCCCAACATTCATTTAGAATTTTTAAAAATGAAAACAAGACTCTCATAGCATACCTTGTAAATATTAATTACAATAAAATGTTCTTTTTAATTATGGAATAAAATACATCTTTGATAATATAATCTGAACATAAATGGCAAAAAAGTTGTCTAATTGTTCTATTAAGTTTTTCACATTCATTAATTTTTGTTGATATTTGTATAAATACAGACACCTTTAGAACATTCAAAATATAGATTATTATGAAAGTAAAATTTTTCTTTTAATAATTAAGAAATTTATAATGCATACAATATATTCTTACTATCTTCTTTTCTCTAAGATCTCACCATTTTGCTTTAGTAGCTTTTCTAGAGCCTTAGTTCTCAAACTTGAACATAACATTAGACAAGTTTAAGTTTGAGAACTAAGGCTCTAACAGCACTTAAGACAAAGATTGCTGGGCCGCACCCACAGAATCTCTAATTATTAGGTCTGAGAAGGAACTCAGACCTAATAATAACTTGCAGCCTATCAAGATCCCAGTTGATGCTGATACTACTGTTCTGGTGATTCCACTTTGAAAACTAGAGTTATAAAATACAAAGGACAGGTCTTTCTGTGCTTTTTTTTTTTCAGATCAAGGAAACTAGCAATGCTTATTTATTTATGAACTATGTGAATTTTCTATTGCATGAAAATATGAAAGTTTTCATAGAATTTTCCTGCCCCTTACAAAAGATAGAAAATATGTTATATTTCCTTTATTTAGAGTTCTGAAAAGAAATTCAGTTATTAAAGTAGTTATAAATATAATGTGAAATTAAGCTCATTTCATATTATATGACTGAAATTATCACAATACTGCAGAAGTAAACTTGATTTCATTAATTTTATATATTCTAGATATAAAGGTAAAATAGAATCTAATATTCAAATAACAAATGGAATTAACAATTTCAATGAGTATGATTATTTGTATCAACATGCTTTAACATAAGTTATCTGAATACTTATTAATCCACATTGTTTTTCTGATAATGACCCAATGCCACCATAATTACAAAAACTCATTTTCTTCATATATATAATTGACCATTCATCACTTGGAAAACAAATGAACTCCATTATAATATTTAATCTCTGAAATAAGGTCTTATTTTGTCACTTCATTTCCTTTGGGCATTGTTTATTCTTCATGGTATATAGACTAGGAATTATAGTGCTAAATAAAATTTGTGCCTTTGGTTATGGAACACAGTTTAAGAGATTGGGCTCTTATCTAGGACAAGGGAATGTAATGAAATAAATGATTAAAAAATAAAGCCTCATAGAGTTAGGAAAAGGTCACCTAGAGGATGAAAAATTACTAAAAGCTCCAGAGACTACAAAATAATAATATAGAGTTTGTGATTGAACTACTTGAGGATGAGATGTGTGTGGATAGGGTACAGACTGTAAGAGATGTTAAAGGCAATAAAATGCAGAAGGTTCATGTGAAATACTCAAAGAAAGAAGAAAATTAGGGTGTCTGAAAAATGGAATTAGTTATCTAGGAAGGCTATTAAAATAATGTAGGAAACAATTTCTAGAAGCAAGTGGAAATTTAGTGTCAATGACCAGCATGCAAAACTGGATATTCAACTCTAAGAAAACTCTGTGTGGATGTGAAGAGAGACTTCCTTTTTACAGATGTTGGACAAAGGAGGAAGGATTTGAGACACAGATTTAAGATGACAAAAAAATACTGTAGGAAACCAAATACTGCTTAGAAACAAGAAAAATAAGTGTTAATGTTTGAATCAAGTTAAAAATATAGTGCAGAGGCAGCAGCATCAAAGAACACTAGATGTTGGATTTATTCTTAGAAGTTACACTAGTTATTCATCTTCACTTCTTATACATGAGAACCAGAATTACGAATGAAATTTGAGGCTGGAGTTTTATATTGCTCTACTTTGAAGATAAAGAAAATAAAAATCCATGTGCTAGGAAAGACATTACATGCATATATACTAATATACCACCATACCTATTAACTTGCTCCATTTCTTAGATACATCTACTTATAAAGTAATAATATTTGAAATTATAAACCAAACGGAATGTTATTTCAGCAAATTTATTAACCTCACTTAAACCTCTGAATTTCTCTCTACTTACTGAATTTTATCCTTTCTGATTTTCACTATGGAGCTAAACCAAGACGACAATTTCAGGACTCAATAGGGTCTGTGATGTGTTGTAAAGCAACAAAACTCCCTGTTATAAAGCAACAAATTCCTCACTAAAAGCAGCAATCTCTGGGCATCTTTTTTCTTCTAAAAATATAGAGCAAATTGTATAACATGCTACACAGATTTGGGATATAAAAACATTATATCTTAATTTTCTGCTAAAACAAAAAAAGATTATGAAATGTAACAAAGCTTTTTCAGATTGCCACAGCCATAGGAAACAGCTGTTTGTCTACACCAGATTTCTTTTTTATGATCATGTACCTGAAAATAAAGTAAAATTCTGATATTCACCTCTTCCTTCTTGTTCTCATTTCTGCAAAGAGCATATTTCTCTTTGTGTCTTCAAGTATTATATTATTACATCAAGTCTATAGTTTATCAGTAAATGGTGAGTTATATCTGTTTTAGACATATTAGAAGTACAATATGTTTCAGTAATGCCAGTTTCACTAAGCCCTCAATCCATTTTCTTCAATTTGCACTTTATTAGTAAAGAGGAAGAAAAGCTAATATTTTGATCTGCATCAATCATATCATATTTATTCACCAAGTGATTCAAACACGTGAGAAACAGGTCTGATAACTGACTCAGGAAATTTGAGAAAACTTAAGAAACAAATGTGACAGTAAAATACACATGAAGGATATGTACTGGGCCAAGGGGTTTTAGTTGTTTTAATAGGCAGGTAACTGAGGTTCCCCTGACAGGAAGCAGAAAAGTATTGGGTAGAAGAGGGTGGTCCCTCAAGGCCACCTACCCTCAAACCTGGACCCACAGCCCAAGGGAACTTTGCATCCTTGTTTTCCTGCTCAAATGCTGCCTTTTCCAAAACCACCCTGGCATTGGCACAACCTGAATCCCAATTCTGTATCTACAAAAACCCCAGGCTTTACTTGGCAATGGAGCAGCAGAGACAGAGAAATGAAGCAGCTTGACTTCAGAGGGATGGCTTGATGGTGGGACTTCAGAGAAGAGTTTGACCAGGGATGGCTGAACTACAGGGGAAGACCACCTTCCTGCTTCATCCCCTTTCTAGCTCTCCATCTTGCTGAGAGCCACTTTCATTGGCAATAAAATCCTCTGCATTTACCATCTTCAATTCGCTCATGCTACCTGATTCTTTCTGGACACTGAACAAGAGCTCAGGATATAGAAGACTACCATACTGAGCTGTTAAACACCTAAACCATCCACAGATATCAAAGTTGAAAGAGCACACTGTAACACCTATCCTCTGGGGCTGTAGAAGTTGCAGGTACCCTCCTAGACATTGCTGTGGGGCTGCACTGAGCTCTGCTCCTGCTGATGCCCAGATGCACTCATCCTGGCCCCTGAACCCACTCACCTGCATGCTCCCCATCTCTACAAGGGGTTGAGAGCTGTGGCTTGAGAAAATGAGCCACCACCTTCGCAAGTGCTGCAGAGAGGTCAGATAAAATTTCCTGTTTCAACTCCATGTGCATGGCTTTTGAGGGTATGAGAAATAACAGGACTTGCCAGCTCTAGACTATGTGGAATAGGGCAGGCAGGTCCTTAACAGGATAGATTTTAGAGACGAGAAATATACTTTGCTTAATTTAATCAGGTCCGCTAGAAAGAAAACATCTGAGTCTGGGCATGTACAGAGTATTAGTGCAATTCTGAATTAAATCACTAGTGCCAGGCCAGGTAGGCAAAAAAAAAAAAAAAAAAAAAAATAAGAATGCCAAATTTGTATGTCTTTTACCATTGTTTTCCTTTGATCAGATCAGTGCATCTAAAAGTTCATCAATTTGATCTCATAAAAGAACTAGTTTATCTATTGTGGCTTTTCTATTTCGCGCATTTCTAGTATTATCATGCTATATAATAGTATTATGATATATTATTATTGTTGTCATTTCCTCTCATCAAGAACTTTGCAGGTAAACTTTTTTTTTCTTTTTCTGACTTCTTAAGGTAGAACCTTATATAATTCAGATTAAATATTTTGATTTTCATGTAATAATTTAAAGTTATAGATTTCCATCTATGTGTTATATTACTTGTTTCTCACAAATTTTGATGTTTTTATTATCATTCAGTTCAAAATATTTTCTTTTAAAATAAGAACTTTTTAATTATTTATTTCCTGAATCCATTGGCCATTTAGAAGTGTGTGTGTGTGGAGCGTGTGTGTGCGTGTTTTGAGATAGAGTCTCATTCTGTCACCCATGCTGGAGTGCAGTGGCATCATCTGGACTCACTGCAACCTCCACTTCCTGGGCTGGAGTGATCCTCCAGCCTTATCCTCCTGAGTAGCTGGGGCCAGAGGCAAGAGCCACCAGGCCCTGCTAATTATTTGTATTTTTCTTTGTAGAGACAAGTTTTCACCATGTTGTCCAGGGTGGTCTTAAACTCCTGAGCTCAAAGTTAGCTGCCTGTCTTGGCCTCCCAAAGTGCTGAAATGACAGGCATAAGCACTGCATTCAACATGTGTGTATTTTTTTAAATTTCTGAACATTTTGGGAGATTTTATCTTTCTGTTGTTTCACTTCTTGAAATGAACTGATATTTGTTTTTATATTCCAGCCTATAATTCTGGTTAATGTTTCATGTGCACTTGAAAAAGAATGTATATTCTGTAATTTTGGAATGTTCAATAAATGTCAAGTTAGTTGATGTGGTTGTTAAAATTTATACATTTGTATTTGTGAGAAGGGTGGGAAAATATTCACTTATAACTTGATTTATCTGTTTCTGTCTTTAGTATCTAAATATCTGTTAGTTGTTGCTGCATGTAGTTTGAAGCTATTATTATTTAGACTGTTTTTACTTCTGGATAAATTGAATTTTTATTATTAGAAAATTTCCCTCTTTATGTACTGTAATACTTTTGTATAAAATTTACTTCATCTGATATTAATAGACCTTTTATAGTTACTGTTTTGTTTTCATGGTAGACATTTTTCTATTAGCTGTGTCTTTAAAATTAAAGTGTATTTCTTAGAGAAAAAAAAAAGAGGAATAAGAGTTGTTTGTAAATTCAATCTAAAAGTTTCTGCATTTTAATGTGAGTGTTTAATCCAGTTAGACTTAATGTAATTATTTATATGTTATGTTTAAGTCTATCATCTGATCAACCACTTTCAGTATTTTTAATTTACTTCTATTCCTCTATTTTTCCTCTTTTCTCATGTTACAACTATTTTATTTTCTGAGTGTTGGCTAGCATTTAAAAATATTTTAAAATGAATTTTAATCTATTTCAAACATTGTATTGCTTCACAGATACTTTAAGAAACTTAAAACAGAATACTTTCATTTTTTTTCTTTTTCTTTGAGCAGTTGCTGTCATATTTTTAAATTTTATGTATTCTAGAAATCCCATAATATATAATCATTTTGGTTTATTCAATTTTCTTTTTAAAAAATTTAAATAGAAAAAAATCTGTTTTATTTATCCAGAAATTTACTAGCTTCAGTGCAATTATTTTTCAGTAGTCTACAGCAATTTTAAAAAGATTTTCTTATAGTATAAGTCTATTGTCAGGACAATGAATTCTCCCAGTTTTCTTTATCTATTGTCAATGTGTGAAATATAATTGTTTCCTATATTCTGGAATGTATGAAAAGGCTAATATTCTAGTGATTATAATTATAGTCTGTTATAGATTGAATTGTCCCCCACCACTGAACTCATACATTGAAGCCCTGACTCCCAATATAATTATACTGAAAATATGGTTTTTAATCAAGATTAAATGAGTTCATAGAGTGGGACTAGTGTCCTTATAAAAAGAAGAGGAAAAAGGGCTCTTATTCTCCCCTCACTTAGTATTTGCACACACAGAAGAAAGGCCATGTGAGGACACTGCAAGAAGGTGACCATCTGCAAGCCAAGGACAGAGGTCACCTCAGAAATCAACCTGTCTGACATCTTGATCTTGGACTTCTACCCTTCAGAACTATAAAAAAATAAAATTTGGTTGAATAAGCCACCAGATCATGTACTTTGTTGTGGCAAACTGAATGGACAAAAACTGCTACAGTGGGAGAGGCAATCAGATACCATTTGTTCCATCAGGTTGAAATAATGTATTATGGTTCTTTTGCTTCTCCTCCCCCAATTGTCAGTAGGGTGAATTTCTGATATTTGTCTAGCTCTTCTTTAGAAACAGTCCCTTAATACGTGATCTCTTACTTGTTTTAGGTTTGGTAATTACTTCCCTTCTTTTTTTTTTTAGAGACTGAGTCTTGCTCTGTTACTCAGGCTGGAACGTATGAGCACAATCATAGCTCACTCTTACTTAAAGTTCTAATGATTAAATTAGATTTCAACAAACAAAATTGCAGATTCATCTATAAACAGAAAATAATATTAATAAATAGGAAATAAAAGGTACTATTGCATATTCTTGGGTTTGAATGACAAATATTTGTGATATTTTCAATGAAACAACTCAGTGAAAGTATTGCAAAACAAAATCTTAAAAGACCCACTAAATGGGCTTATAGCTGGAAATCTGTCTATTGAAATCACTTCTCTCAAAAAATCAAGGAAAACAAAAGTAGTTAAAAATATGCTTTACCATCTACAGCAAATTAGAAAAAAAATTATATAGGCACACACCAAATACTGCCTGAGGTGGAGGAAGAGAGAATTTTCTTAGCAAAAAGGTTATACTCTTAAAGAAAAGTGTAGAAAGATTTGAAGATCTGTTTTTCATCTCTTATACTCCTACACTGCCCCTGCCAACTTTATCTCCAAGAATGTCAGTTCTTCCTCTTGCCGTTTATTAAAACCTGATCATAAACTTAGAAAACAGGCATATGATCAGAAACCAGGAAAACTATCATTGTTTAATATAGAAAAAAATATATCTTAACAATGGAATTTAGAGCATAAGGGAGAGAAGAGAGAGGGCATTTATTGACATGGGACATTTTTTTTTACTACAAGAAACACAGGTCATAAGATGTTTTTAAGTCATGCCTCTTGCCTGATAGTTCTCGAAAAGATAGGGGAAAAAGAATTGCTCTGATTTACATTATCTGATTGCATCATTACATTTCATAAAACATGCATGATCTGTTATAGTTTCCATTATGTGTGCTCATAATACAAAAATACAATTTCAATTTTGATTGTGCTAAATGGGTAGATCATTGCAGAATTCTACAAATAATGGCAGATACTCTTTCTTTATAGAGCAGTAAACATTAAGAGGTAATTCACAAAAGTGTGAATACTAAATTAAAGAATCAGTAGTGGATGCTGTAAATTACTCCAGAAAATTAAAAAAAAAACAAGTAAGCATAAGTTGGCATTCACTTTTCCGTGCACCAATGTATTCATTTATAATAGAGCTAATAATTTAAATTCTAGTTTCTGATTTGATTTGAAAGAATGAGAACTTGCCTAAGTAATTCACTTGCAAAATTATAATATGATTTATTCAAAATCACATTCCTTATCTCTACTAATATTCTTTTTTTATATAGAATATGGTAATACATTGTCTGCAATGAATATGCAAGTTAGACCTCACTAAATGTGGCCATCTTTACTTTTCTCTCCTCCTCTTGTTTAATTTCTTGCAAGTTGTGGAACATGAACAAGAATTTTTGCAAAGAGTGGTTTGTGCCGGGTGTAAAATAAGTCAGTGAAATTGTACGAAATAGTTTCTTCTCTTGTAAAATGAAACTTTGGTCAATGTTTGAAATATAGCACAAAAATTCATAACTCACACTTTAAAGTAAAAGAAAAATAGCCTGGATTATTTATATTATTCCAATGCAGCACATAAATTCAAATATTGACTTTTTTTTACTTAAGAAAGTAAAATATATCATATATTTTCTACATTTAACAGTGTTTTATTCACTTCAGCAGTGGAAGTGCTATAGAAAAATCATATACTGGTATACAGTTTTTTAAAAAAACATGTGTTCTTATTTTGAACACAAGCTATATAGCACTTTTCATTTTCTTGGCCTGTTTGTTCTTACATTCAGTTTTGACCCTGTTGGGTAGGCATGGTGAACTGAAGGAAGACCAGGAGCAACCAATGATACTGAAATTAGAAGTAATCAGTAGAGTCAGCATGATAGAGGAGCTGTGCGTGGCATCAAGGACATTCCCCATGCTCCTGGCATGACACTTACCTTCCTTCCTTTACTGTGTATTGCATAAACCTTTGGAGTACAGTGAACTAAAGGAACTCACCAAGAAGTGGGTCATGAAGTCCTACTGAATACACATCTACAACATATCCCATATTGCTCTACCTCTCTTCATCTTCACCAAAACCTCTTTAGCTCACTGCCATGTTCTTAATGTTTGTGTCCCCCAAAAATTCACATGTTGAAATCCTAACTCTCTCCCCCAGGTGAAAATAGTATTAGGAGTGAGGCCTTTGGGAGCTGATTAGGTCACGGAGGGCAGAGCCCTTATGAATGGAAACAGTGTCCTTATGAATGGAAATAGTTCCCTTATAAAAGAGGCCCTAAGCCATTCCACCATTTTAAGTTTGAGTGAGAAGACAGCTGTTATGAGGAAGGAGGCACCTAATCTGCAGGCACTGTGATCCTGAATTTCCTAGCCTCTAGAACTGTGAGAATAAATTTCTCCCATTTGTAAGTCACTCAGTCTACGTATTGTTATAGCAGCCTGAAAGGCTTAAGAAAGCCATAATTTGCTTATTCTTCTACATAGCTTCTAAAGTCTTTCTCTTCTCTACCCTATTCAAATATTTTTCATATGAAAACTAATATAACCATTTAAAAAATAAGGAAGGCTCTGTGTCTTCCTTGCCTAAAATCTTCCACTGTCACTAATTAACTCAGAATAACATCCAAACATTTTCCCAAGGGTACAAGTACCTATATAACTCTTATAAAATTAGACTTCCATCTAACTTTTCAAGTTTATCTTGAACCCCTCTTCTCTTTGTTTATTACTCTGCCATCTTGGTCTTTTTCTCATCTCCCAAGTATTCCTGTCTTCTTTACATACTTGGCCTTGAACTTGCTCTTCTTTCAGCCTTCAATATCAATGCCTAGACTATTGTATGCCTGGTTCTTCCCTTTTCAGGTGTCAGCACAGTTGTTCCACCCTCAGCAAGACTTTCTCTGGAATAACTCAAAACTTAGACATTCTATTATATCATCCTCTTCTTTTTTCCCAGAGTACTTACAAATCTCTAGCAATGATTCAATCATTTTTCATATGATTATATCTTTATTATCCCAAGAGGGTATGAATTTCATGAAATGAGACTCTTTTTTTTCTGACTAGACATATTCTTAGCCTATTACAACATCTGTGACAGAGTAGGTGCTCAATAAATACAGAATGAAAGATTAAATGAAACCAGAGAGGTATTTCCTTGTTTTGTTCTTGATTTTTTTGCCTCCATTTTTTTGTTGTTGTTGTTGTTCTTGATTTTTTTTCTTTTTCTTTTTTTTTTTTGCCACTAGTTATAAGGTTCCCTTTCTTAGTGGTGTAATGCTTGTTCTTACCACTGGCTAAGCTACTTAATTGTGAATATAGTGGTAGATTCTCCAGGAGAGACAGCTAATTCAATGACAAAAACCCAAGCATAGAAATAAGATCTACTGCCTGCCAAGTTAGAAATAAAAATTGAGTCATCTGAGAAACTCGGTCAATGAGACAATATAGTATTTAAGATAAAATAACTCCTCAGGATGTAAGAGTATATTGATTTGTCTATGAGTTGACTAGAGATAAGGATTTTAGTAAAGCAGATTATTTGGGATGTACAGAGATTATTATCAAGAAAGGGAGAATGATACAGGGAAGGGAAAGCAGCCAATGAAAAGAAACTTCTAAGATAGCTAAAACAACAGGAAAACTGATTACTCTCACAGTGGACTCTGAAACTTCATGTAAAACATTTCAGAAATATCTTTCCAAGAGAAGTAAGAGAGTATACCTACTGATTAAAGACTACTTCTGGGATGTTGACTTTCTGGTATTAAATGCTTTGCTATGTGGGAAACAGAGTGGTTTTACAGGGATCCTGGATTGGGGGTGGGGGCAGAGAGAGTAGAAGACTTTAGAAATAGATGCAAATAACATCCATAGTTGGAGGAAACACAAAGGTCTGAAGAATATGGGCAGGGTATGAATAGGCTTGTGAGAGGCCCAAGAGCAGCACACAAAGTTAGAGCTGAGTTCACCTTTGGTTGTTCCAAAGGCTGGCTAGGGGCTAGTTCTGTTTCCAGTGACTTCATGCCCCAGTGTCAATGATCAACTGGGATGAGGATTTCTCCTCTCAGCATTGGGGAAACCAGTCTCAGTTACCCTGAAAGGACCCATTGTGTCTTTAGTGACTCATAGTGCCTTAATAGGTGCCATTTTAAGCAATTATCATACCCTTGACACATTTGGGAGCCAACACTTGTGTCCTGTGCACCCAAAGGAAATTACTAGCTTGATCACATCATTAATTGAAGAGACCTTGTCCAGTTGGAGACCCTTTTATACCCTTCACACAACAAGTGTGCTGTTGGTATTGACAACCCTACTACATATAAGCTGCTCATTCCTGTGTCATAGCCAAGTAGTGAGGGGCAGTCTAAGGTAATCATCCATTCTATTTTAGGATATGGAAGACATTCTTTGCACAACTTTTGCTGCTCCAGTAGTTTGATGAGTGGGAGGATGTGACACCCAGTGGCTTTTTTGCTCCTGCAGTTCAATGAGAGTGAGAAAGGAGGTTATAGCTCTTTTATTCCCACTGTCTGCAACTGGGCAAGTTCTGGGCTTTTGTTCTACAACCAAGAGGAATAAGATATGCAGACACTGGAGAAGGAGTGAGGCAGAAAAAGATTTTATTGACCAACAACAAAAAAAAAGTTCTCAGCTGCAAGAAGGAACCCTGAAAGCGAGTAGCCATCTGTGAGGCTGAGTCCAGGGTTTCTATGAGCTTAGAATTGGGGAGTATGTGCTGATTGCTCCATGGGTGCTCTTGGAAAAAGCGCCATTCAATTGGCTAAAAAGCATTATTCTGAAGGAACTAGTCAAGAAAGAGAGTGGGTAAGTTGGGGATGGAAGTTCTTACTCTGACTGTGGACTCTATCCGGAACTGGCAGTTGAGTTTTCAGGCTTTAAACTGTCCTTGGCTTGAAGGTCAGGTTTCACCAGGAACCTGTCCCTGTTGGCCTGGGAATTTGTCTGTCTCCTGTTGCTATTACAGTGATTGGGACAGACACATCTCTATTCTAACTTCAATGTTTTCCTTTTATAATGACAGTTCCAAGTTTTTATCTAAATTATTTTTTAATTACTATTTTGTAGCATATATCTTTATTAACTTTCTTTAACATGTTTTGTTGATTCATATAATGATTTCTGTTTCATTTTCAGTGGCTTTGTTATACTCAAGCAAGTTAGATGGAACAGTGCCATGCTCTGAGTTTGAACCATGAGTCCTTTATTAATTAGCTGGTGACTGAGAGATGGCTAACACTCAAAATTCTCTAGGCCCTGAAGAAGGGGCTTGATTTCCCTTTATACCTTGATTTAGGTAGGGAAGGGGGAGCCTATCTGGAGCAGAGTTTACAGAAGCAGAACAAGCAAGTTAGATAAGGAGACTGGTAACTAGGAAGCAGGAGGTTCTCATGATAGTTGATTTTTAAGGAGGGTATATACTAATGGTTCCCATGATTGCCAGTTACCAAGGGCGTATTCTGTAGTTGTCATGTAATTAATTCGGGGGAGGGCATTCACAATGGCAAGTGGGCTTGCCAAGCAGGCCATGGTTAAAAAGGTTGTATGTTTTTATAGTTCTAAGTACAGCACAGTAGCAAGACCCAGGTATGCACTTAAGGGAGGAGTGGCAGGAGGGGTGAGGTGGAGGTCAAGATGGAGTCTGTCTGGCTTTTAGTAAAATGGAGTCTGTCTGGCTAACCCAGGGTAGGTCAGCACAGCTTTCAACCAATAAATAGAACATTAATGAAGAACATGAGATGAAGTGAGTTCCCGCACCATTACAGGCAGTCAAAATCCTTGTGTAGGAGTTTGATAGGTGGCAGATTCTAATAGCTGAGATAATGTTTGTGCTCTAAGTATATACCAAACAACTGTAGAAGAGTAAAATTTATTTAAGGAAAGCCTCAAATACTACAAATTTTCGGCAGTTTTGAGATAATTTGCTTTTGTAAGCTGATATGAAATTAATTTATTATTCAAGGTTTGAAAGACTGCTTTTGTTTTTCCTTTTAAAAACTATGACTGGATGTTTATTTGAGAGTGGAGCCAAATAATTCTTTCTCTTAGATTACTCTAAAAGAGTTTTAATTGTACTAGGAAATTGGATGTAAGATTACTTTTGTCAATTTGCATAGGCAGTGACATCCTTATGGAAATCTCACTTCTCTTCAAGATCGTAGAAATGTATTTAAGTAGATTTTTCTACTTAAGAGAATATCGTTGGTATTTTCTAAATATCTAATTGATTTAAAAAAACATAATTCACTGTGATAGAAAACCATTTGTTTATTTAATAATTCCAATTGTTAACAAATGAAATTGCAATCTGCTTTGGTGGGGCTTAAGCCATCATGTATAAAGGAGGCATATTTGGATATACATTTTGAACTGAATTGAGGAATTACTTCATACTCTGAAGAAATTTAATACTTCAAAATTTAACCTCAGCACTCTATTTAGCATTATAATTTTTCAGTCTCAGGAAAAAAAAATTACAAGGAAATTACAGATGCCTCTAGCAAAATCCTGAAGTTTTCACTAGATGCCTGCTTTCCAGGAAGTTTGCAGGTTACTGAATGGGAGGCTGACAAACATAAAGCTCTTTATGCCACTCAGATGCTCCCTGGCAGGCTCTGTACCTCTGGGATCCAATAATTGGCTCATAAATGGAGCAACTGAAGACTTGAGGCATAGCCATTGCCCTGGCCAGAGGCCCACCTCCAAAATCCTCGTGTTCCTCTAACCATCTCTGATATAAAGTCACCAAGTAGTGCCTCACATGCTTACTGCTCTCTATAAGCACAGGACACAAAATGCAGAAAGTGATACACATGTGCAGAAGGGGTATAGAAGAGAGAAGTTAAAAAAAGAGAGAGACAGTAGAATCGTTGTTCACATTATTGATGTCCCTTGGTGATTTAGCAGGAAACTTTCCTATGTTCCAAAACATAAGTGGTCTTCAGAAATTTACATGGTTTCAATGAGAACCACAAACTTATTTGGTATGTTTTATACACAATTCACTTTTAGCTTTTCCCGCTAATATAACTGCTTAAAATCTCACATATACATATATATGTCTCACATGTACATATATGTCTATATGATAAGGATATATATATTATATATTATATATGGACATGGTATTATGAATGTTTCTAATTTGATATTTAGACAGCACACTTATAAATATGTATATGAAGTGATTTTCTATATTAGTAAACTCTTATTAATGAAATATTACTTAACATAGGAAAGTAAATGTAAAGAATGAAAATGAAAACTGGGGAAATATTTGAAAAGCTTTCTTGGTGGATTTTATGTATGTTTTATATATACATATATTGCATATATATAATATGTAAAAATAGGAAAGATTCACTGAGGTAATAATTGATAGATATAAAGTAGATGTGATTGATTCAACAAAAAATAACTTAATACTACCTAGGTTCCAGACATTATGCTGTTTTATTACTTCATCCTCTAATTGAAAAGGCAGATGATTAAATAATTAACTAAATTACTACACAATTTGTGCTATAGTAAATGTAGGAATCAAGTATACATACTTGAAACAAGTCTAGGGATGTCCTCACTAAAAAGGGGACATTTGACCATGGAGACACCTGGGAGTTTTCCAAACAAAGCTCCCAGATATCTGCGTATTCAAATCCCTGTTGTTTTAATGAAACATCAATGAACCCTTGGGTAAAGGAGAGGGAAAGTCATAGGAGAAGAAATAAGAGAAAGCCATGGAGTGAAGGGCTAATATATAGTCGAACTTCTGTGCTATCAACACAAGCAGGCACTTGTTATACTTCCAGCATACTGGGGAGTTGAGAGCTTTTTCAGATAAGTGGTTTGAAGTTCTCTTCTGATAGCTTCTGTTTTCTCTGTAAAATGAAAGGGGGTTTATTAGGTAAGAAGGACCCTGGAATAAGTGCAATGGGTGGAATGGGAGGTGGTATGGGAGGTGGCATGTTCTAACTCCTAGAATAGTGCTTTACCTTTATTAATGAACTGTGACAGGAAGCCCAAGGCAGTATTCCTCACCAATAACTTCAGAGAAGTCAGTTGGAGAAAAAGTAGAAAAGGCTGGCTGATGTTTAAGACTTCACTATAACCATCAGTAACTGGTTTCAGTTGACAAAATACATAATGGTTTATTGCTGTCATTGTCCCTGCCTACAGATAATTTATTTTGTATTTTTGAATAAAAAGACATTTGTGCATTCCTGATACTAGGTAGAAGAGCCATGTACCAATGTACTGCTTTCAACTTAAATTACTGAGGCATTTTTACTACTATTCTGTTAAAATCAGGATTTTAGTGCTTGCCACCGCCAGATGAGAAGTTAAGCAGCCTTTCTGTGGAGAGTGAGAATAATTGTGTACAAAGTAGAGAAATATCCAATTCTGTGACAAACTTTGTATGATAAAAATTTGTTTAAAGTTAAAAAAAAAAAAGAGAATGAGGATGGAGATGCTAAAAGTTTAAGGAGAGAAGTAAAGATACTAAGCAATTGTCTAGTAGTATGAAAAGTAAACTAGCAAAAGCTAATGGTGTTAATTGCAGGAATAAAGGGCTACTAGAAATGATACTTAGTAATTTAAAGTCAAGTCAGCCAGTATGAACAAAGGGAAAACAAGTCAGGTGCACAGTAGAATGTTTAACTTAGATTGTTTTTGTTTTACCTCTTTATCTTCTCCCAGGTAAATATGATAAACCCAGAGGGGAGCAAAAAATTGAGGATGTGCAATTGGGTGACTATATTGATGGGCTGGGATCTAATCTGGTTAAGAAAGAAAGAGGACTTCAGTATTCTCTTGTTTGTATGAAGCTATACTGGTATTTTCTTCTAAACATAAACAACATGGAATAAATACCTCATGCAATATATCTCACAAAGACTCAGGTATTATATAGGAATTACACTTTTGAAGAAATCCAAAAAGTATTTATGTGCTTATACTTATTTTCAAGTGAAGTTATAAAACCAGCCGTTTGTTTGTCATACTGTAGAAAGCTTGTTGGGTGTATCCAGTGATATCAAAGGAACGTATATTAATAAATCTCTGAGTGAACAGCTATATTTTTCTTGAGGATTCAGAGACATTTCATCAACATGTTTCCCAACAAAAATTTGATATGTAACAACTACATCAAAAAGTTGTTCTATCTGGTTTGACATTTCTTTTATATTTCTGGTATTTTCCTGTATATTTATACTCTGCTTGTGTACAGAGAAGCTATTTTATTAAAGTCTCTACTCAGATTTTTTCTTTGTTCCTTCCCTCTATGGAGCCAAGTTAAGTTTGGCGTATCTACTGACATCAAGGCAAATAGCACTTGCCTAACTGCAGAACCAGCCCTGAAACTGAAACAATAGGTATTAGAATCAGGGCAAAACATAAATAATAAGCAGAAATTTAACATTTTTTTACCAGATTTTGAGACATTATTAAGAATAGCTGAATATATGCTTTATTAAGAAGTTGGTAAAGTGCCCCCCAAGATTAGGGCCAGTATTTATTATTGTTAGATACTTTGTTTCATTACTATAACAGTTGATCAGGCTTCTTTTCCTCTTTAATTTCCTCCAGTATTTATTCAACATATGTTTTCAAACCATATTGGCATGTAGAAGGTAAAATAAGTACTTTTATATAACTCCATAATTTACCAATTCCTGGTTTACTTGATTACCAAAGAGGTTTAACTTGGTGCTTTTACATTTACATTGTTTTCATACCGCAGATTGATCCATGGTAATTTTCTGTCTCATTTACTTGCTTCCATGTGTATTTTTTCAAATTCTGTTTGAAATTGCATTTTGCCAACACTCAACGAGTATATGGTTATTCTATTTTTCATGGTGGCCCTTCTTATACCTCATTTCCTTAGAATGTTTTGCTGTCATCTTTCTGCCCAGTGAATCTCTGTTTAAATGATGTAAAATGTATTCTGGTCAATTACATACTCTCTTCTTGACTTATGACAAATCCTCCTCAAATCACAATACTCTTGGATCCCCTGTTGCTCCACATATCCTCATGTTCCCTTTCCAAACGTAACCGATCAATTGACTTTGCTTGAGCACCATATTTCCAATGGTCAGTTGACGGCTAGATTGAAAGTGGGGAGACCCAAAATTATTAGTCTTAAATTTTTATATAGAATATTTCAATACCTAACAAATAATTGGAGACAGAAGTATTGCTTTAAAATTGAGTTTATATTCACTAAAATAAGAAGCAAATTTAAAAGGCAAATTAAATATATTAGGAGCTAGCAATTAAATATACAAGCATTATCTATTTTAACTTAAGTAGTCACAATTGAGTAATTTTTCTCCTTTTCTCTCCCTTTCTCTTTTCTTTTTTTCTTTCTCCCTCCCTCCCTCTCTCCTTTCCTTTCTCTTTCCCTTCCTTCCTTCCTTTCTTCTTTCCTTCCTCTTTCTTTCCCTCTCTCTTTCTTTTTCTTTCCTTCTTTCTTTCTTTTTTTTTTCTTTTCTTTCTTTTCTTTCCCTCTCTTTCCCTTCCTCCCTCTGTCCATCCCTCCCTTCCAAATATCCCCATTTTTTCTTTTCAAACCTAACAGTTGAATGACTTTTGCTTGAGCACCGTATTTCTATGGCCAGTTGATGACTAGGTTGAAGGTGGGGGGACCAAAAATTATTAGTCTTCTGTTTTATATAAAATATTTCAATATCTAACAAATAATTACTTCTCTTTCCCACCCTCTGTCCCTCCCTCCCTCCCTTCCTTCCTTCCTCTTCCTTCTTTCTTCTTATCTTTCTTACTCCTCTTCTTTTTCTCCTCAATATGCATGTATGTATATAAATATATATGTATGTGTGTATATATATGTGTGTATATATATATATATAAATAAAACCTATTCCTATTCATAAATAATATATTTGAGTTTTGAAATATTTAAAACCATGCCATTGTTTGGCAAATCAATTTGTGACCATTTCTTACAAATTGTATCATTTTAACATAAACTTAGCTGATTTCAAACTTACTTGTTTTTTCCTAAATGTATGTGAAGTTATCAAATTTAATTTGTGCAGCTGAAACAATAGAAAGATTTGTATGTTAAGGTGTCATATTTTAAACAAATAGAGTTGCACTGAATAGCAGAATTGCCATAAGACTGTTTTCAATATATGTACGTTTTAGCATGTCACATTGAGACCAAAAGAAAGGTTCCTTCTATCATTAACTAAGCTAGGTACAAAATATGTAGTTTTACTTCCTTAGATATAAAAATCATAATTGTTATTGAGAGTATCAGGGTCATGGGAAAAAGTCATCCATAAAAAAAATTAAATAATTTTTGAATATTGATTGTTTAATTGCAATAGGCTAGTTGGGTGATTTATTTTCCTTCTTTAGTGTACCTGTTTTTCACTGCTCAGCCATTCAGGTAATGAGGCAATGGAGTAGTTTCGAAGTGACGCAAACCCTGGTGTGCTGCCATTAGTTTGCAGCTCTGTGCAGTTTCATTGGTACAATGTTAAGCACTTGATTGATGTGCTCCTATGTCGCTCTCTATTCTTTGTAGCTGCTACAATCCTCCTATCATGCTTGTCATCACTTGAGAGATGTATTTGTTGGTTCATTTTTCTGAGTGACAGACTACATTAGAAGGTCCATGAGAAAAGATAATTTGTCTTTTCTGTTTACCATTATCTCCCCAGTGCCTATAGTGACTGGCATATAGTAGGTGCTCAAAAAATGTTTGAATAATTGCCTGCATACTGGAAGAAATATGGCCAACTTTCAAGTCACAAAATATTTAAAATAGGTCATCAAAAGTATTACATTATCTTTACATTAATAGTTCCAAGAAAGTTTTTACCTTTTGGGTCCTAAGTATTTAAAACTTTGCTGCAGAATAAATGTCTCCATTAATACATGTTTTTCATGTATTCTCTTTGCAATAATGATATTTGTTAATAAATTGCATGTCAGTTCCATAATAAATTCACATTTGTATGCTCTCAAGCTGCATAATCCTGTATGAATTCCAGAGCTGCTGCCAATACACTTTCCAAAGTCCTTTATGGAGAGCTAAGTACATTCTACTAGTAAGCAGTTGAATGCATTATTTTGTGTTATTTGAATTTGAGTGATCCCTAACTTTCCATAAATTTTTGTACCAGTTGGCAAAGAACTAAATTTCTTTAAAATTATTTATATATCAACTGGTATAACTGTATTACTATAAATTGATCCACTATTGCCATAAAAATATAGTATTGGACTTGTGGCATAAGGGATATAATTATATTAAAATTGAACAAAGCATATGCACTTAAATTGTCATTAAAAATATAGCCATTCCTTGTGAAGCACTTTTGATTGTTAGGCTGGCAAAAATAGCAATGCAGATAACTGTGTTTTAATGCAAATGAGATCTGCATATTCAAAGATTAAACTTTCTAAAGTAAAGAATTGCACAGAGTAATCTTCACAATGGAAGTGACTTGAAGATTTTAGCTTTTGTCTATATGTATAAAGAAAAAATGACATTTTATTATAGTTAAAATTACTAAAAGTTTTAGAAACTTAAGTTGTACATATGGCACATACATATCTTAACATTAAATACTTTGAAAACTTAAAACTATTCTACCTCCCCATATATATTTCTTAACTTTTTTATTCCACATTGATAGCATGTGAAAAATAAAATTTTTAACTTTATCACATACAGCTACAGCATGCCTACTTCAACAAAAAGCAATAATTAACACTGAAAACACTTCCCAATGCATCCCACTAAACTATTTTATTAAATTATTGTAGGATATGATATAGATTTTGGGTGACATTTCCATTTAAAATTGCAAATGTCAAAAATTTCCTCAATGCTTACAGTTTTTGAACATATTTATGTGTTTTCTCAGCTTTCTAAGCATCTCCATATCTTCTGTCTTTTTTTTTCCCTAAACTCCATCCACACACCACATCCAGCAAATGACTTATTTTATTGTTTATTTTTGGTAAATTAAAATTCCTTATTTTCCTACCATCAGATCTAATTACACACATGCACCGGGTATACTTCTTATTCTCCCTTCTCTTAGAATGAAGAAATGACCTTCTTCTCAAAAGCCATTTCCACACAGGTGATCATCATTCTAGATGTCATTCCTCCCTCTTTCTAAAGGAAATTGCTCCTCTAATAGTCCTGATTTTTCCCACATAATCAGTTCTCACAGTATATGATGTAACTTCTAACAATATCTATATTTAATAGAATATTGTCCCATTTAAGAAAACCTTTTTTGAAGTTCAAATTACTCTCCAAATACTTTACTGATTTCCTCTACTAAGAAAATTCTCAAAAGAGTAAACTGACATGCTGACTGTAAGGCTAGTTGCCTTGCTGGGAGCTCGGACGCACCCCCCCCCCTCCTTTTTTCCCTTTTACAAGCCCCAAGCAAGCTCAGACATGCCCCGAGCAAGCTCAGACATGCTCGGGCATGTTCCCTTCTCCCTTGCTCGCACAGCCTGGTCTTCCCTTAAAGAGCCCAGTATGCAAACAAGGTGCTGCAATCATAGCTTCTTAATAACCAGTAGTAGCTAAGTCTCAACAACCAATAGCAGGCAAGTAATTCCAACCAATAACAAGCCAAGT